>CABFWB010003029.1:70431-89904 GCA_902151455.1 Timema bartmani
GTTAGAGGTGACTCAGCTAGCCACGTTAGCCCTGCTGTTTAGTACGTGTTTAAACTTGTGTGTTTTTGCTTTTCCTGTTTGAACTAATGAGACGTTCTGATATTTTTAGGTTATAGTTAATACAGTGTTCTTAATGTAATGGCAACTGCTAAACTTCGTGGTTATATAAACCACCCAGATAACTTTTACTATGTATGTGGTAAGTTCACTCCAAAAACCCAAAGAAAGCCAATCACTGACTTAGTTAAGATGGCTTATAAACTGTACTTTGATTGTGTTCTTGAAGATCAGCATAAACCCTTTATATCCCATATTGCTTGCATAACCTGCACAGCTACCTTTATAGAATGGATGAAAGGAATCCGCTGAGTCATGCCATTTGCTGTTCCAATGGTGCGATCCAAAAGATCATATTGACTGTTATTTTTGCCTGACATATTGCAGGTCATTCCAGTAAAACTAATCATACAATTAAATATCCTAATATTTCTTCAGTTCATATGCCTGTGCGTCATGGGGTAGACTCACCTGTTCATGCTTGTCACTTACAAACCACTGCATAGAACCATCAGAGGAAAGTGAATCTGAAGATACACGGTCTTTGAAAGAGTACATCCCTGAAACTCATGACAGATCACCTCACCTCATAGAACATAAGGAACTGAACGATTTGGTCCGAGATTTGAAACTTTCTAAAGAGAAAGCTGAACTGTTGGGTTCTATACTGCAACAATGGAACCTTCTAGAGCAAGGTACAAAGACTTCAAGTTCTAGAACCAGAAATAGCTGTTTGAATTCTTCATTTTAAAATATCCAGACAATATTTGTGTGTGTGCACAGACGTGAATGGTTTGATGATGGAGTTGGGTGTTCAACATAATGGCAATCTTCCATCAGTGCCTCTGGTGCATGTGGTGGACATGAGGGAAACTTATGAAAGTATGGCTTTGCTGATGGAGGGAATCAAATTTTAAGATTATGAGGGGCAGATATGCTGTGAATTAAAAGTTGTCGCACTGCTTACAGGTTTACAGGGTGGATTCACAAAATATTATTGTTCTTTGTGCTCGTGGGACAGCCGAGACACCAAGACCCACTACAAAGTCAAGGAATGGCCTATGAGGAAATTATACATTGCTGGAAAGGAAAATGTGAAATCTACTCCATTGGTTGAGCCGAGTAAAGTCATTTTGCCTCCGCTTGATATAAAGCTAGGCTTGATGAAGAACTTTGTTGTTGAAATATCCAACCTTTGATGCTAAACTTACAAATATCGAGTTAGCTGCTTGGTCCTCTTTCAAAGCCATTGTTTACGGCTTTTTGGGCAACAGAAGAGACAATGAATATGTTTCCATATTGAGTGGTCTATTGGACAACTACAAGAACATGGGGTGTCACTAAAAATTCACTTTTTACACTCGCATCTTGACTTTTCCCAAGAAAACTGTGGTGCTGTTAGTGACGAACAGGGTGAACGCTTTCACCAAGATATCCTGACCATGGAGCATTGTTACCAAGGACACTGGAACCCTTCGATAATGGGCGATTACTGTTGGTTTCTTTTTAGGGAGATAAACACCTTTCAAAAGAAAAGCATCTGCATTCCATTTTGTCAAGGAAAAATGACACTAAACTTTGTAAATATTAATATCGTGGCTTAATGTGGATTATTTTAATGCTTTTTGTTGGTTTAAATTAGTTAGTTTTTTACACTATCAAGAAAACATAAGTGAGTTAGGAGGGCTATGTTTTGCTTGTATTTAAAATGGTAAATAGTTGCTAATGTTGTATTATTGTCTTTGTATTAATGCTATGTATCTTGGAAATGTGACATAATAAAAAAAAAACTGATTTTTCCACTGAATTCAGCACCCGAAAATTAGTTATATTCACCCATTTACAAACCAAATACAGAAAAAAAGTTTCCATTTGTTGACCATTGTTATTTTGGTGTCAAATATAGACAGGTTAAACTAAGGAAATTGAAAGTGTAAGAAAGGTTATCATTAATGAATTTTAAATTTTTTATTTTATAGCATTGCGTCTTACTACCCATTAGGACTAAATGCTTTAAATATAGTTGAATTGAAAATGGATGATTTATCTTAATTCCATTTCTCTTTGGTTATAAGGCTGCTGAAGCTGCTATTTGTATAAGACTAGTTTTGATGCGTTAGCATCATCTTTAGGTCTTCGTGAAAGAAAATGCAACAAAACATGGTTAAATATAATTATATTTATGTATATTGTTGCTTTTAATATGTTGTATTTAACAAAGGTTCCTTAATATTGTCCAATTATGACAATCTTAATTTTTACTCCTATTGTAATTTAACGTATTATCTTTTTGTATACCTCATTGTTTGCTAAACTATGCACAATTTTACTCATTTTTTCCATAATTAATTCATTTATTCTAATTGATTGTTTTCCAAGCAATATCAATACTAAATTTAAAATGTGTAGAATTTTTTTTAGATATATATATATAAAAAATATCGTACCCTTATACATTCATCAAAGTTTTTTATTTAGAAATGTTTTCTAAAATGCGAAGATAATTTTG
Organism: Timema bartmani; assembly: GCA_902151455.1. NCBI lineage: Eukaryota > Metazoa > Arthropoda > Insecta > Phasmatodea > Timematidae > Timema > Timema bartmani. The sequence goes on from CABFWB010003029.1 coordinate 72,998, forward strand.
GGTCTTTATGAAAATAGGCTCTATACTTTTAAAAGTTTGGGCAGTCCTAATCTGTTAACGATCAGAATTAATAGGCCTTCCATTTGATTCAGTTTTAAAATCATTAGTAAACTAAAATACATATTAAATGTGGGCCCGATAAAATATTAAATTCAAGATTTTAAAAAACTTTGATTTTATTCAAATTTTTATTTTATTAGCGATTAAGGTGCTAATAGTGGTTAAGCCAACATAATTATGTAACAAACCTGACAATCAGGTCTTATACTTTTTATTTACCACTTAATGTGAACAAAATCATATTTGAAGAAAATAAATGGTACAACACAAACTTTCTCATATAGTGTATTAAAAATAGCTTGAGGGGGAAAAAATCATTTAACAGGTTGTTCGTTATATGATTTATATTTGTAAAAATAAAAAATATTCTTATTATGAAAAACAATTCCCAGATACCCATTTTGAACTCAATCTTAAAGGTAATTTTTGAAAAAAACAACTAACATAATTCATTATCATTTAAAATAGTCTCCAAATACCAATATGAACAAAATAGTTTGAGCTATTTTCAAATTTTTAAAAATTTTCAGAAATCAAACCATTTTTAGGAAAAACAAATACATATATGCATATATATTAATGTAAAAAAACTGTAAAAAATAACCATTATGAACAAAATCGCTAAGGCCATAGTTTTTAAATATCCAAATTTAAAATAAACCAGTTCATTCCCCAGATATGCATCTTAAACAAGATTCACTAGCAATTTTGAAAATGTTTGAAAATTACTTAGCATTAAACTAATTAAATTAATTTTTACCTTAAGTACAAGTATACAGTGTTATTTGTCAGGCAAAACACTCCCTAGACATCAATTTTAAACAAATTTGTAACTAAAAAAGAAAATCACTCGACAATAAATTACCGTTAATTTGAGGGATAGCGTCGAAATAAATATAAGTGCTGACAACATCTAAATATCATGTATGAACAAAATATATCAAACTGTTTCAGATCTGTAACCAGGGACAGACAGAATTGTAAAATCCACTATTTTGGGTTCGCTCACACATAAAGCGTAAAGATTCATCAAATCTCAAGATAAAAAATGTTCATGATTACAATACTTTACCTTGATATTATAAAGTAAAAAAAAAGTAATGTGGGAAAGTTAAACTTTATGGCTCTTATATATGTTGAGATTCAGATTTGTAGGAAATTCAAGAAAAAGTGTATTCACCCCCATCTCTGATGTATCCTTAATTTAACCATTCCCTTTATTCCTGCCATGTTAACTTTGTCCTAACAATCCTATTTCATACTAAGACCAATAAAACATGCTATGCGCTGAATTGATTGTTTTTGATTGTAGGTTTTCCAGAGCGAGCTGAGTACTTGGCAAAGTCTAAACCTGTGTCGATGTTTGGGAGCAATAGCTGGTTGGGTACTTATGGTACTGGTATCATCAGATGACATGTTACACATACATTTAGTGGCCATGCTTAGATACCAAACACCAAATCTCCAGGGGTCTACAAAGTATTGATTGTCAAGAAGTGAATTTAGGGGATATGCTTGAATATATTACATGCCAAATCTCCAGGGGTCTGAAACAAAAAATCATGTTAGATGTACAGGGCTTGAAAATAGCCTCGCCTGCTTGTTTGTGACAAGGGAAAATTTTTGCTTGGCGAGTAAAAATATCTGTTTTTGGTTGTTAATTTTGTTATGGCTGAGCTGAATCCTTCATAAGCTATCCTGTTGACATGACTACATAACGACTCTCGCAAGAGTATTACCAATATTATGATTCAAATAAATTTAATATGACTAAAAATCACTTCTTTCACAAGGTGATATCGATATCTTATTACAGTTTGAGATATATATAAATCAGGGTCGCCAATTAATATTTAAACAGTTTGAACCTCAAAACACTACAAAAACAAAGAATCGTGAGTAACATTTACTTGTTTGTTTGCGTGTGAGGGGTGAAGAAAAGCACAAAAGTATCTGTTTCATTTTTTTTCAAAACCAATACATCACATCCAGATTGTATAACAATGGAAACAGTACAATACAAGATGTCGCAATTATCTAACACATGTGGTTCTAGTGCTAGGTATGCAACTGAGAGAAGAGTGGAAAAATAATATTTTTGTTAAGTAGGAGGAGGAGTTTAAACGGCAAGATATTGTCTACACTTCATCATCGCATGTGGTTAATGGGTTCAAAGAACCATTTTGTCACAAGACTATCAAGTTTCATAATATATTGGCTCCAAATAAGTTTATAAAAAAGTTGGAAAAAAATGTCTTATTTTGAAGTGTTATTTGATGTAAGTTATTATTATGCCATAAACAATAAGCCCTTTACAGATATAAGAGGTTTTGCGGATCTTGTTGATAACCTTAATGTGGCAGTGCTGGAAGAATATACCAATGATAAACAGTCTAAGGAGTTTATGCTTTACATTGACAGGTCTAATGTGGAGAAATTTATCATTTGTTTGGTATATAAATGCCACTGGTGGAAAGGAATCATATTTAGCCAATAGCACTCCTACAGGCTCCCTAGACAGCATATATAAATAACTCCAAAAAGTGAAATTGAATTGGACAAATGAAAAATGTTTAATTGGCCTGGCAACTGTTGGACCACATTACATGATAGGGGGTGTTAATGTTTTGGCAACTAAAATCACTGATTGCGCAACTCATGTCACTACCATTCACTGTGTTGCAGTTATGTGTGCTCAAGTCGCTTACCGGTGTATCCTATATTTATGTCAATAAGTTGTTGACGTATCCAAGCAGGAAAACTAGCCCTCTCATTTGGATTCTAGCATGTATATTTTTTATAACATAAACTGTATTTTTCAACTCTTTATAAAGTTTGATTTTTCCTGGGTGGAATATTTTTTATTCTTAACCTGTAAATAACAAGTTATAGTGTGATTTATTCTTGATGTAAGTTAATTTTACTTATGAATATATGGATGTACAAAATGTTTGATGGTTTAATCATTTTCATATAATTACAAGTAGCAACACTGCTTCCTCTGTTTGAATTACCACTCGGTAAGTCTAGATAGAAAGTATGGTTAGTCTCAATAGGGCAACGATACTTTCTCCATACTAGAAGCATTTTGGTCAACTTAATCTCTTTTTTAAAACTTGCAATTGCATAAATCTTTGTTTAGAATTAATTGTTCTATTAGCTCAGTAAAAAGTTTGTGGAGACTGTTTCAAAGTCTACTCTGACAACTGCCCTCAGGTTTTTATTTGACACACATTTGAATATAACTTATAGATCTTTAAAAAAATATTTCACTCTCTTTTAAATTTTGACTTTTGTAGTTTAATGATTTTAAAAACATTAGTACCACCATTTATTGAAGTTATAGCTGTATAAGTTTGTTCAGACAAAATACCATAGATTGCATTTAAAAAAAGTCATAATTAGCATATTAAAATGTAATTTCGGAGTGTAAAAAGTTCAAATAAAATATATAACTTTATTTTAAATTAATATGGAAAAATTTACATAAAAATACATATTGTGCACAAAGATATACACAAACAACACAATGAACCAATCTAAAAGAGCTTCACAATTTTGAAACTAAATTAGTCATAAGTTATTTAGTTGCAGATCAACTTTGAAGAAATCTAGTTTTCACAGTTAGCTGCAATTTTTCCATCTAGTTATAATCTTAACATCTAGAGAAATGTATAAGACAGTGTAGAAACAATGTACATTAATGTAAAGTAAGTAATAGTGAAAGAAGCCAACCTGAAAGGATAGTTAGGTTAGGTCTAGATAGGAACAAACACACTTTTCTCATTTCACTATCACTATGCCTTAACTTTAAGTTCTTCATTCTTCATCATCATGAACTGTTTCCAAGCTGTGGCCAGGTCTGTTTGGTAAAATACCTCCATCTCCATCATAATTTACTTTTCATCCATCGCTGTTTCTAATCTAACTTAAGACTATGACAGGCACAACATCCAGTCCTCGGCTGTTAATTAGTCATCGTTATGAAAGGGTAAACCAACATTTCACCAACGATAAATTTTTTAGCCATGCCAGGAATCGAACCCGCGACCCTTAGCTCAATAGACACACACTACCGACTGAGCTAAGGTGTTGGATCACAGTGTTTTTACACTGTCTTATTATAAATTTCCAAGCCATTAGGCAATAAATAAATCAATTAGAAAAAATTATTTTGCTTTTTATTATAGATAACCAAAAACTATAGTTAGAAAGTGGTAAAAAAACATTCTAGAAAAAAACCCCACTTTTTTTGTGTGTTTAATATTTGCTTATATTAGTATTATTTACTTATAGTGATAGTATATATTGAAATTTATAGCTGTAAATTTTATAGCTTAATATATAAAGTACAGTAGACTCTCGATTTTCTGGGGCAATTGGGGGAGAGGAAGCATGGATAATAAAAACCATCCCTTTTTCCTTGTGTATACTTAATGAATTAATGAAAGAAGTCCTTTATTCGTTTTATCTATGAGGGTTATACTAATTTCCATTGTTTGTAAAGTGTCATCTAGCTTCTCCAAATATGTCAGGACAGCACACATTCCTCAGCCTTCAGTGCCTTGGCTACAGACTAGCTTTATTATCCGAGATAAGCTCTGCCTCTCCTTCCGCTATCTTCCCATCTATTTCGCTAGTCTCAGCAGTGTCTTTGTCTCTCTCTCTCTTTCTGTGAGAGATTGCCACACCTGCGCACTGGGTGGCCGTTGGTGTATATGACACAATCGACCAAGGATAATCAGTTTTTTACAATGCAGATATTTTATGCCGATAATTTAACATTTATAGATATATTTTAAATGCTCAAGTCATAAAAATATAATTCATAGTTCAAACAAATATATTTAATTACTCTCTTGCATGTAAACACAAATTCTTTAATTTTGCGTTAGATATTTTATAATAAACAGCTAAACCAACATACTAAACAAAATAAACCATTCATTTTTATTTACCTTAAGGCTTATTTCAAATTATGAAAATACTTGATAAATATATTATAGATAAAGATTTCCTCAAGTAACAAACTTAAACACTTATCAAAAACAATATTAGGTGGTCAGTATGATTTTATTTGTTGTGGATTTATAAAAAAATTAAAAATACATAATATTACGGCTATAAGTAACATAGTTCTACATGAATAAAAGTTGTATACCAACCTTATATGAAATATTACCTATATCTTTCAGTATGAGCAGAGGCATGCGCATAGCATTTTTATTTCTATTTTATATACCCCCTATTTTTCTGTTGGCTGAATTAACTAAACTTAATTTTATTTACGTAACCGTAACTTATAAAGAAAAAACAATGAATACATCCAAGATAACATCATTATTGTGCTATTACGTTCTCTAGAAGCTAGCTGCACAGAACCGCGCTCAGTAAGCATGTGTTTTTCTTTTCTTTGTGGTGTGTGGCATAAGCTGCATGCGCTCAAAGATCTGGTTAATTAATTATTCGCTGAGTGCTCCCAGAGATCGGTTCTTAGAGCGTTTCAAGCGTAATGTCCAAGTATCAATTTACAGCTGATGTAAATAGTTGTTTAGTTATTTTGTCATTTAACTGAGAATTAATGATATGATAAACAGCAAAGACAAAACTTTCCACTGCATGGGAATATTTTTATTTGTAATCCAATAAAAAAATACATAGAAATGCCTTTTGTGGCATTTTTTTCTGTTTTGGTTGTTATCATGAAAAGTATAAAAGTGCCAAAATCAGATAATTCTTGTGTTTTAGTATTGTTACTGTACATTTTTGTAATATTGAAAAAAACGAAAAAAAAACAACAGCATCGGTTACCGGCAATATCTGCAAAAGTACTTATCAGCCGAACCCTAAAATATAGCCAAGGTTAAGTCGCAAACCGGTTGATCCGCCCCCGGTAAATTGAGAGTCTACTGTAGTTATATAATGCATCTCTTCAAGGAAAACCTCTTTTTGATTTTTAAGCTAAATTGTGTTATATTGGGAAGAAAGAGTGAGAGAAACACACAAAAACAACAAACATGATATGGCCTTTAAAATGAAATTAAGACAAAGAGGTAATGGCTGCCTCTTGAAGAAAATTGATCCCAGGGGGATTGGGCATTAACCAGTGACGATAATTTTTCTTCAAGAAGCAGCCATTAGCAGCAATGTAAGTATGACCTGTTTTCTTAGTTTCATTGTAAAGGCCATATCATGTTCATTCCATTTTATCCGTTTCTATCACTCTTTCCTGTACCTTATTTCCAATGTAACACTTATATCCAAAGTTGTTCAGATACTGTTCTTCCTTCCACATTCATATACAAAAGTATTGTCTTTTGATTTATTTTAGCCATACAAAATGGCTTTAATAATCAATCATGTCAAAAATCAAATCTAATTTTAAACATTTAAAGCTTCACTTTATATAATCTAATAGTTGGGTTGAGGTAAAAAAAATAATCAAATACTATCTAGGTATTAAGAGAAACTTAAGAATATTTCCTTCTGAGCTTTATTTATTAAATAAAACCAATAAATGGTTTTTCAAAGATTGAACTCCATTTAAGTACTCTATATTCAATTTGTGGCTCATTGAAAGGTTTTTTTTATTGTGTAATGTAAGCGAAAAGGAGGCAAACTTGAGAGGATAATTAGATGAAACTTTGATAGACAGTCAATAAACTTCTCTCTTTGTTTCTATTTACACTTCCTTCTGATTACTTTCAAAGTTAAAAATGAGGTTTAGATATCCAAAATATTCCTTTTTCATCTTAAAACATACAATAACACCCAGAGAGAAGTAGTCTAAATTAACAGGCATATCCAGCACATTTACCTTTGTGATACTGGATTGAAATGGTTTAGATAAAACACTAAAAAATATATGAGAGTATTTGTCTGTTTTTAAGTGTTTTATCTAAAAAATTCCAATGTCTATCACAAGGTAAGTGTGCTAAACTAGCCTTTCAATATTGCTTCCTTTCTTATCACTTCATTTAATTACAGTTTTCCATAGTGTTGGATTTAATCACTTATCACTTAGCAAAAGAAAAGGTGTTCTAATAGTAAACTTTATTTCTTTAAAATTTCATGTTCATTCCTTTGAGATTTTTTTTCTGGTCATATACCTATATAGTATGTACCAATAATACTAATATGTTAGGGATTAGGAAGTTTGAAATTATTGGATGTGTACCCAGATTCGTGTGGAGGAAGAGTGGAAAACTATTAAGGAAAATTCATCCTCATTGCCCAGAACGAAATTTGAACCCCGATGGCCCTGTCATCAATCGGCCAGTCTAGTGCAAGAATGACGACTTAGACCTAGGGATGTTATCAAACTAGTATCAAAAGAAAAGTATCTATAACAGTATCAGTATCAAAATTATAATGATTTAGCCATACTATAATAGATTTAGGTCTATTGTATCTATGTTATGTGTTGGAATTTTGAAGGTATGATAGACAGTATTGTATAATGGATATATTATTATAAAAGGTTTTACCATACCAGCTTTCAAAATGTCTATGAAAATATAGATGATGGAAAGTTATTTAATAGCTAAATATGAGTAGTAATTTAAAAAAATCTATTTTGTACTCTTCTTTAACCATAGTAAACATTTAATCCAAGCATGAGTGAAAATTACAAAAAATTGTTTCTTTCGATACTGATCCCTGAGTGTACTAATATCAGCAAAAGTATCAGAGAAAAGAAGTATTGAGTGAAAAGATACTAGTATCGAAAGGAAAATATAAATATTAGTAAGGTATCGATACTTTTCCCACATCCCTAATTAGACCCTTCAGCTACCAATGCGAATTTTAAGATGATTGTTTTAATTCCTCCTTTAAAAATCAGTACCGTATTATGCAATTCATGTGTTTTACTGAATAATTCCGATCACAGTTCAAGGGATTGGGTAGTAATGGCAGAGTTTATCCACTAACAGCAGTGTAAAAGTGTGAACTGTGTTTCTGTTTTCATATTGAAAAAGTTATATTTTGCTTGTTCCTCTTTTTTTTTTTAATTACTAGTTGAAATAATCTTTACACCTACCTTTAATCAAATTGGATCACAATGTAGCACAATCAAAATAAATTACACTAAATACTACACAAGAGAGAATTATGAACTAGAAAAATATTACATGTAGATCAAATAAATAAATAAATTGTAAAACACTAGAAAATAACTATGATACAGCAAGAAGATATTATATTTAGAGATGGGTCGAATCCACTATTTTATTAATCCAAATCTTGGAAAAAATGATGAAGGCATTTTAAAAAATAAAAATAATAATTAAATATTAACATTCTTTCCTATAATCCATTCATTATAACATTCAGTTAAGTGATAAATTACTGATTTAGATTCTGGATGTTAAGTTCATCCTATAGTAATTATAAATGGTTCTGAACCCACAAAAGCAGAATTAGAACTCTAAAACAAATTTCAATTGAAAAATTAATTTTTTTTTTTTTTAAAGTATTTGAATATCTAATCTGACATTTTCTCGAATCTTCACAAGGATTCGTGGTCCCATCTCTAATTATATTACAACAAAATTCTAATCTTCATGTTCTATGATGATATATTATCTGATGAAACATCCGATATTTCAAGTCCTTCAACCTCTGAGGACTTTGTGATGCCGAATTGCTAGAAATAAAAAGAATTTACCCAATATTCAATCAAATTTAATTTAATAACTCTTTTAAACCTATGAAAAATTCTGACTCTGAATATTACTCAGATTTAAATATTAATATTTCAATAAGGAAAACCTTTTTTCACTGTGTGAGTTAATTTTGTTATATTTGGAAGAAGGTGGATAGACACAGATATTGTGTTTAAGTTCATTTTCTAAGTTTCTATCCACCTTTCCTGGACCTTCTTCCAAATATAACAAAATCTTGATATTTGAAATATTCAAATTTGATTCAAAATTTCAAATCTAAATAGATCCTAGATTTGGATTTGATGGGTTTAGTTCAATATTAGAATCTTTAATTCATACTTAACAAATTGATATAATGAGAGCAAAAACCAGTTGGGTAGTTGAGTGAATAGAGATTAACTTGAGTTCCAGGCCATAAAGGAATCATGTTGTTTCTGGCAGGTAATAGCTTATATTTTAAAAACAATAAATTTAATTATTGCCTGATGGCTTGGAAATGTATAAGACAGTGAAGAAACACTGTACAATAATGTAAAGTAGGTAATGGTAAAGGATAGTTAGGTTAGACCTTGATAGGAACAAACACACTCCTCTATTTCTTCTTACACTTTTAACATTTCACACTTCTTCAGACTCTCACAGTTATACATTGTTGAAATTTTCCTTTTTCATGTAAAGAGAAACACAAAGAAAGATACTACATGCATAAGAATTTGAAAAATAACCGGAAACGTGCAGTGCTGCCAAAATTATCACACAGAATGGAGCTTGAATATGTAGAGAGCTTGCTAAAATAATTATGTTTATCTCAGATTTAAACCAGGGGGTAGTCTGGATTACCCATTGATGTGCAAGTTTCCATTGCCTGAGCTTAAAGTTGTTGCAAGTGGCTATAGGGTGGTAATGGTGGTAAGTCCTTATTGTGGGTGTTAGCACGGGATGTGGTTGGTATCGATATGATAATGATTATGTGAATTCTCACAGGTCCTGTTGTGAGTCCAATGTATTCAGCTTCACCAAAATTACATTTAAGTTGGTAGATTAAGTTTGATGTGTTGCAGTCAAAGTGAAGGTCTTGCAGGTGTTGCAGCATTGTTTCATACATGGGTGTGAACCTTTTGCTGTGATGAATGAGATGAAAGTTTTGTTGGGGTCAGGCCATTTTGAGTGTACTAGAAGGTTGTGAAGGTTAGGTGGCCATTTGAAATAGATTTTTGGGGGAGAGTTGAGAAGGTTTCGGGTTTGATTGGAAAAAATTTATAAAGCTGTAGCCATTTTAAAGATAGTGTTGATTCTTTGCAGTCCTGGATGGTATTTGCTGGTGAAATGGATGCCATCAGAAGTTTGTCTATGATATGTCGAGTCATTTGAGAGGGCTCTGGAGATATGAATATCAATGAGAGTTGAAGGGTACCCTCTCTCCTGAAAAGCTGAGGAAAGATTTTTTGCAATACTCAGACCACAAAATTCCACGCCCACCACTTGTTTCCTGCTTGAATTAGCCAGAATCATTCTGGAAAAGAACATTTTACCTTTCCTTGACAGACATCTACAGATCAAGGGCAATGCAACAGTGCCTTCCTATGCCAATGGGACTGTAAGAACATTTTACCTTTCCTTGACAGACATCTACAGATCAAGGGCAATGCAACAGTGCACTTCCTATGCCAATGGGACTGTAAGAACGTTTCCTACGTTCCAGACTCATCAAACCACTAGCATGATTCCAGTACATCGACAATAGTTTTATGATATGGACACATTCGAGAGGTATGCTTAGCAACTTTCTGGAAGAACTAAACAATTTCAGTTCTCTAAAATTCCCCCACAATATCTCACTACAGCATGTGTTGATGTATTCATTGTGTTTTATGTGTTTCTCTTTATATGAAAAAGAAATATGTCCAAAAGTTTAAACAATGTGTAACTGTGAAAAAAGGGAAGTGTTAAAAGTGTAAGAAGAAATGAAGAAAGAAAAAAGAAATGTGTTTGTTCCTATCTAGATCCAACCTACAGTAGCTCCACGACTTATTTGGTGCTAACTGACAGCTCACAGCTGACTCCTGACAGTCAACATTTAGGTATATACCTAAATTTTGACTGTCAGAAGTACAACTGCTAAAGACGTGTTTTTTGCAGATCATATGGTTTGGCGTAGGGATACATAATTTGGTCTGGTAGCTTTTCAAAGCTGTCAGAAGTCAGCTGTTAGCTGTCAGTCAGCACCACAGAAGCTAAAACTGAGGTATAACTCTCCTTTCAGGTTGGCTTCCTTCACTATCACTTACTTTACATCACTGTACAGTGTTTCTACACTGTCTTATTGTATTTAAAAAAAATAGTATGAGCTTTGGTTGGTGTTTCTTTCACCCTTTGAGGTTAGGGCTATTAGTTACAGTATATTTTTTAGTGAACCTAAAATGTTTATAAAGTGATAATAAAATTTTTTTGAAAGATTTTATTATTGGATCGGATTCAAAAACTTAGTATAATAGAATATTCAACACACATTTGATTTAAAACAATATCATAGTAAGCTTAAATTAAAACAATTGATTTGAACTTAAAATAGAATATATAATCCAATTCGTTTTAAGCATCAGATTCTATTAAAAAACCAAATTAATACACAATTAGATTCAGATCCGACTCAATTTTTTTTAAGGCATGAGATTCAATTCAAAATTTATTTTAAGCATGAGATTCAGATTCGATTAGTCAATTAGCCAAAATTCAAATTCGATTTGAAATCGAAAATCTTGGATTCGCACAGTTTTACACTCATTAATTCTAGATTCATAAATGTAAAAATCTTTAAAATAGTGGTGAAAAAACATTGTTAAATAATTTAATGTAAAATGTTTCAAATGTAGCTAGCCTTTTCTTTCCGTTTTTCTTATTAGAATTATTGAAAATATATGTTACTGTGTGAACAAGGATGAAAATAAGAATAAAGTATAGATATAAAATATTGATTTATGTCTATATAGGTAATACCCTTAAATTACAATAAGGTCTTATCTGCTTGACAAATTGACAATTTTTTGTTGTTGAAAACTTCCAAGTCACACAAAGTTTATACACTTTATGGTAAAACAAACGCTTCATACTACAAACTCTGCCTTAAAATATGAGTGAAGAATGATCCTGGGCATGGGACCAATCCTGGATAGCTCAGTGGTTAGAACATTTGCATACTAAGTCAAATGCCCTGGGTTCGATTTCTACATCCAGGTGTCATTTTTCAATTGAAATAGTATTTAATGAGGCTATAACCATACTTAACAACTATAATAGCTTGGCTATTTAATTCAGTTGGAGTTTGGTTTTGTAATTGTTTTACTTCGGCCTAATCTGGTTTCAAGCCAACCTTTAAATAGATACTAAGCTTGGGCTTGTAATTGTTAGCTCCTAGAAAAAGGTTATTTCTTTGCCTTGCATTGTGAGTCTGGTGACTTATTATTATTTCTATTTTGTTTTGTGATATGTATTGTGCTGGGGAACATGGGAGAAAAACCTAACAAAAATGGTATTGTGCAGAAGATGGCCATTGAGATGTCAAAGTTGGAAACTAAGTAACTGGTTTAGTTGATAAGAGGCAGAGACTATGAGGCGTGGATAAAAGAAGGGATTTTAGGACACAAATAGCTTAGTGCAAGATGGTATCAGGTACACTTTAATGCTCATCTTAAAATGCTCTAATTTCTCTCTCTGGTAAGACGCCAGCACCAAATTAACAGCTGTGCTCCAGATAAACAAGTGATAGTGGGGCTTTTTTTAGTTTTTTTTTTTAATATTGCTAAATCTTCACATCCAAACATATTTCCATGAATGCTTTTTAAAATCTTTCCTTAGGCATATTAAAATTAATCATAATTAATTTTTCGATTAGTATATTTTAAATTTAACCAAACCACAACTAGACTCAATACTCGGGAGCTTCATGAGAACATTGCTTGCAATCGACTCGAATCAGAAAACTTGAGCTCACAAAACCCTAATTTAATTAATTTATTAACATCTTTAACAAGACACTACACAGTCACCTGTAATAAGTAGGTTGGTGTTTGAATTGAAGATATTATCCCCAAGTCAGTTTTCCCTTCCTCTGTCCATGTGAATGTGTGTGGTGTGCACTTTCTTAAAAACAAACCACTCATCCATACCTTATAGCCCAGGTTTTTTGCCCGACGCACAAAATTCAAGAATAATTGCCGGTTTTTCTGATCAGTTAGAAAGAGGGTAGAGTAGAAACTATCTCAATCCCATTCTTTCAAGAATAATTGCCGGTTTTTCTGATCAGTAAGAAAGAGGGTAGAGTAGAAACTATCTCAATCCCATTCTTTCAAGAATAATTGCCGGTTTTTCTGATCAGTTAGAAAGAGGGTAGAGTAGAAACTATCTCAATCCCATTCTTTCAAGAATAATTGCCGGTTTTTCTGATCAGTAAGAAAGAGGGTAGAGTAGAAACTATCTCAATCCCATTCTTTCAAGAATAATTGCCGGTTTTTCTGATCAGTTAGAAAGAGGGTAGAGTAGAAACTATCTCAATCCCATTCTTTCAAGGTTATTTCTATTACCATCCCCTTCCTCCCTTTTTTTATGTTGCTTGTCCAGTATAAAAATTCCCCCTCCCCCTCGACACCCCCTTTTGACTTTAACACAATTTATTTTAGCCCAATTTTCTTATTAATAAATTTCTAAAAAGGTATTTTTTCTCACCAGAACCCTATTATGTATTAGAATTCTGGTAGGTAATTCATAAGAAAATCGGACTATAGTAAACACTCTCATGCTGCTGACAATGGTTTTAGCATGCGCTATTAGTACAAAGGACAAGGGTCAGTCAACTCTGAGTCATTCTACTTCATCAAAATTGAAGTTATATTTCTATAAATTTTCAAGATTACAGAAAATCTGTCCTGACTTTTGGGCCAAAAATTGTTGTTTTTTTTACCCCCGGGATCCCAAAATTCAAGCTTTCTGCACACCCCTGACATTCAGTCCACCACCCGAGAATGGAAACCAGGACCCCTTACTCAGTTGGTACATGCGCTACAGACTTTGGTCAGCTTTTGGACAGATGCCAGTGAATTCAGTCAGGATTCAACCTCTGACCTGATTAATAAAAGTGAAAAAGGGTAATGCGAATATAAGGTTTTACACCGCTTGACTACCACTGCGGGTAGCTGGTTTTTTCATCCAAATTATATTATGGCATAGTAAATTTTTGTTGCACATAAAATATATTTTCAAATAATTAACATTGTCATGGAAAGTACAACAGTTCTAGCCTATTGATTATTTTTATGTGGATGGGATGTGCTATTCAATACAGGGCAGAGTGTAAAGCAAGCTGCACTCTCTACAACTTCAAAACGCCACCACACATAAATTGAAGGTGTTATTTGACATAGTATTAACATTTTATTTTAGATTAAATTTTAATTATTCTTATAATTTCTTTGACATAATACACCCATGTAAACTCAAAGGGAAAAGTTTCTAACAAGAATTATTTTACGAGTTAAGGTCTAACGCTCTAATCTCACAATAGGCCAGACTACCAATGATGGGGAGATCAAGTTTTGGTCGGGTGTACTGAGGGTGGTTTATACAAAATGGTTTTCCACTCTCTCTCAATACAAATGCGGGTACACTTACTCTAAGGCTAGTTGTCCACTGGCTGTGTTTTTGTCAGAATTGTCACGCACAATCTCATTTCTGGAAACAACCGTGAAAAGGAAAATATAATTCTCTTGGAAAATGTATATTTAGTTAGAAGGCGACTGAATCGAAATAGAAGAAATTGTTGGACTAATCATATATTAGCGAAAAGGAATACATTGGGAAAGTTCAATAATTTATTTGATGAGTTAAAAGAAGAAGAAAAAAAGTTTTTCAGTTATTGAATGAACGAAGATACTTTTGAATATATTTTAAATACCATTGGCCCATCAATAGCAACATTTTTAAAATGTTTGTGAGATCACTCCATCAGAAGAACATCTTAGTGTGACTCTAAGGTAAATTATACAATAGTTGCAATAATAAACTTTATTTAATTTCATTCATAAGAACACAAGAATTACATTGTAACATGATTAAAATGTTGAGAAGTTTCATTGTTTGGGGAGGATGCTGGAGATGGTAGTGGTGTGGATGTTGATCCTTCAGTTAAATAGTTGGACGATAAACTTGGAGGTCCCTGAGAAACGCATACTAAGGGAACTCTTCCCAGTGAATGTGGCATACTTAATGCCAATTCTTCTTCTTAAATAAGGACTTATTGCAGTTTATTCCTAATTAACAGTTTTCGGTTGTTTGGTACACTCTTCAGATAAGGCAGGATACTGTTACTCACTATCTTCCTTCAACTTACCACTTTCGGCAAATTTTTTAGCTTGGCCTTCTCTATTTCGAGGAATTGGTCAGCCACAGATTTTTTCCTAATTTTTAGTTGTATCTCATTGCGGAGTTTCTTCACTTCTAGGTATACTCGATGTGGATGGTTTCATATGGGAGGACTGATTCTTGAGAGGTGTTAGGTGCATTTCGCTCTCTGATTCAGAGTCGTTATTGCTTGCACCTGTTTCAGGTGATACATTCCCATGAAGTTACTTTCGCTCAATAGTATCGATTAAAAACAGCAGAAATGTATAATATGGCCATGTGGAATGGATTATAGATTTCAGCTATAGTAATGATGTGACTAAAAAAGTTTTAATATTCCATGGTTAAATAAACAATTGTTATCGATGTGACTAACAATCTTCCTTTGTCTACTTAATTACTTGATTTTTGTGACTTACCATCAGCGTTCATTTCCTCAGCAACTTCTTTCCATAACTTTTGTTGTACGTCTCTCATGTGTTTTTGTTTTTTTATCCCTTATGTCCCAAAGAGACTTTTGTTCACTTATCAATATTATAAGATTCTCAACATACATGTGGAATATGTTCTGAACTCTATACTATGCAATACAATTTGTTAGAATAACTGCGAAGAATCCCATCGAGATGGGATAGTTCGCACTTCAAATGTTTTCGCACAAAGACGCACAAATTACTCCAAGTACGTGGACAATCTTCAATACATTTTAATAATGATACCGAATCATTTGCAGCTATTCGTCCGACTTCCGACGAAAATAAACGTCGGATGAAAACACAGCCAGTGGACGACTAGCTTAAATAAAACCTTCATAATCCCTAAAACTAGTATAATTATTAATTAAGCATAAAGCCTGACAGGTACTAAGATGCGGTGCTAAAAAAGTGGCAACTTTGCTGGGTAGAAAAAGGACAGCACTAATGAGGAAACCAATGGGTTGTATAGAAAGAGATAGTGAGTGTACATAATAGCCTGTACTGCAATTTAAGAGTGGAATGCTCTCACCTGCAATGCAGCAAAGTGTGAGGGATCTGCTATCACAATGAACTGTTCTTCAGAGTTATGCAATTCAGTCGAGTCATCAGATGCATCCAGTGTTAATAACGAGTTTCCATCTTTACTGAAGCTTAAAACCTGAAATAAAATAGTATTTTGTAATATAGTATACTTGCAAGGGAAGGTATGATGGAGACATAATTACAACTTATTGTCACAACCAAGTTTTGACATTGATAATATAAACTATTAGGGTTAGGCCAATCATTTGTTTTATTTTGTTTTAAATATTACAAAAGATAATATGCAGTAATTATATTTTTGTGTCTTTTTATTTTGTTCATTTTAATTCTGTACAGTTTTTAAATGAAAACTTTAAAGAGTTAATTGAAACATAATTTAATTTATCATTGGTGCTACTACATTTTAAACATAGTTTAAGTTGAATTGACTCCACTTTTATCATAATTAACTTTATGAAAGTTAAATATATGAATTTTATTTTCAAATCGGTACATAGACTATCACGGCAAATATATTTATTTTTGAATAAAAACAGAAAAAAATATTTTTTTCATAATTGTTCACAATATAAATAATTATAACTAATTTTCAAATAAGCTTATAAGTATCAATTGACGAATACATTTAAGTATTTAATCCATAGTGTATTTTTGAAACCTCTGATAGTCCTTTAATCCTAGCTTTCCTCTTGGTTCAGACATCTATTTCAAAGAAAATCCCCTTCCTTCTAATCACAACTGCTGCAATACAGCTATTCTCCCACTCACA
>CABFWB010003030.1:0-16390 GCA_902151455.1 Timema bartmani
AAGAAGAAGAAGAATACTTGACACTAGTAGCCTTAAGAAGGTTAGTTAAAGTTTTAACTTGATAAAACCTGGAGTTTTTATGAGTTAAAACTATCCTGCGCGCAATTTTGGTGAATGTCAAACCAAATAACACTGTGAACTTGTATTTTGGGTGAAAAATCGTTTGGCGCTAGTTTACTGATGACAGATTTGTTTTATTATTAACCTTAATTTATAACTTTAGCGATTTTATTCAAAATGTTTATCAGTTAAGTTTCCTACATTATAAATCATCATATGATAATATATTTTAACTCTGTCTTTGAAAGGTTGATGTCAATACCACTCAAACAAACAAAACCGAACCTTCAGTTTGTAAATGAATGAAAGGTTTGGCTTCACTTTCGCCATAGACTCGACCGATAATGACTGAGAGATCGGGGTTCGAATCTCGGTTAAGTGTTATTAGGGTGGTTTCCACTCTTCTTCCACGCAAATGTGGGCACACCTCCTCTAAAATTCAACTTTCCTTATCCCTAGTACATTATAGTAATTAGTACATAGATGTATAAACCGACCTAATAGTAAAACGCTCTGTTGAAAGCAACGATATATTTCGTGTTTTGTAATTCTAGCGCAAGCATGTCATGTACACACACAGACAAACAATCAAACATTAGTCTTACTTATATTTATAAGGTTGTGTCATTTGTTACTCTGCAATGATAGTTGTCTGTTAGTTAGAGTAGTAATCAGGTTGTATGAGTACATATCCAATCTAAGTAAATGTAAGATCAAATTAAATAAATATGTTTAACGTTGGCAGTAAAATTGTCAATGGCCAAAGAAACACTTTTTTCTGACTAATATGAATACGAATCAACCAAACAATTGAACACAGATAGCTTAATTATAATCTGCAATTTCTATTTGGATTTGAGATTGGAATTTATATTTCAGGTTCTCCTTTATTTTGAAATGCAAATAACATGACTACAAACTAAAATGATTAAATAAATCACTTTTTTATTTTATTTTTTATCAGTTTTCAAATTTGAAAGATTTGTGAACCTCTTAAGTGGTTCCTTTACAATTTCACCAAAATTAATTTTTCTATCTTATTGAGAATAACTAAAAATTATCTGAACAGATATACATACATATATACAGACACCATTAGACTTTTATTAGTATAAATATTTGTTTTTCCTAAAATTAGTTGTAATTTGCTGATGAGTGATTTTTGAAAAAAAAAAATTAGGCGTATTTCTGTCTCATTCCAACCCTTGTGTAAATATTCACATAGCCCGGACAGGTATTGATACGTAACATATAATTTACTAAATACTTGTTGAACTAACAATCTCACTTATTCCTACACACAATGAGACTATAAGCTTTGGTGGGTAAACATGTTTTTTCTGTATATGTAGTTATTTTTACTATTGTAACGTTTTTTTATACATATATGTCGACTTTGAAAATGTTCTCTCTTAGTCATCTAAGTTCGGATCATAATGTATTTTTAACGATCGCAGTAGTGCTAAAAACTTTATATTACAAATATTGCCTGTCTCACAGTAGATTTATGATAGCCGTTTTTTCGGTAATGTCTCAGTAATCACTTCCCAAGTGACATATAGCACCAACCCTGACATCTATTCAGTATTATCTGTGCCAAGCACCAAATAAACCCCAAAGGTTCGATATCTGTTCACTGATCTATGGTGTTGGGTCTACGGAATCAACTGTCAATGTGTAGGCCTATATAACGTAATGGCTTTCACTTTACGTCTCCTATCGGGGTCTAAACCAGAGATATTCCGAGATGAGGGAGACACTTAAAAGAAATTGCTTGTAATAATTGGAAATTCAGCCTTCTTATATCTCGGCTTTTCTATCACTCCCAGTCTACCCACATCTTTATATGCCCACATTATTTATCCAGCTTTCTTCACTTCCTCTTTCTCAACCCTATTCTTTACATTCTGGTTTTCTTTTTCCAAGCACCTCTACCTTCCTACTCTGTTATTTCATCTCTTTTTTTCTTACCCACTACCCCACGTTCTGTTCTAACCTTTTTATCTACCTCTTTTTCTGTACCTTTGATCTTTTTATCCTCGCTCACTCTACTTTCTGAAACTCTACACCCTTTTTTTTGTCTTACTCGCTCACTTTACCCATTTTATCTCTATCCTTTCTCTTTCGTGTTATATTTTTACCCACTTATTTCTATATCATTCTCTACACCTCCTCCTCTCATTTTCCATGCATTTATTTTCGTTATTTCCCTGTAAACTTCGCTCTATGGACCTTTCTTTAGCGTCCTCTACATAGAAATAAATAAAACTAGCCCTTTTCCAAGATCAAAGGCGGTAGAAAAACAACTTATCCTCAAGACGTATCATTCATATACATTTATTTGTAAGTAATGTTAAATATTACTACAGAAATGAAAATATAATATATTATGTATTTGTATGTAATACTAAAGTTACACAATGATGAGTTACATACCCTGTACTCATCACCAGATATTGTTAGGCTAGTAAAATCTCTCAGGTAACGGTGGACATGCAGCGTGAATTGGAGAGCTTAAAAACTTGTTCAGGGGACTGGTAAAACCAATGGGAGGAGATCATTGGGAGACCTAGAGGCAGAAGGGAAGATAATATTAGAATGGACCTTAAAGAGATAGGGTGTAATGAGGTGGACTGGATAGAACTAGCTAAGACAGGGAAAGGTGGCGTACTTTTGTGTAATGCAGCGATGGGCTTTCGAGCTCCTAACGCTTTAAATAATTAAGAAAGTAAGTAATACCCATTGTTAACCTTGATCCTTTTTTAGCCAGATTAAAACGTGAATCATGAGAAATATTTCCAAAGCTATAATGAAATTATAGTTCAGTTTAGAAAAGGAAAGTTCACTTAAAAATATACACAGCTAAAAAAACACCGGCCTCTTATGCCAACAATAATGTAAATCAAGCTTCTGACATGATACATATGATGTGCTTAGTTCGATCCCCGGCTCTCTCACATACTCGAGTCAATAAACGGACCTTGCTAGTGTATTAGTGTATGTTGCCGCAGTTGTACAATACTCGTGTATAAAAACAAATCCTCCACAACGTTCTTCAAGGGGGTTGCGCCCAGTTAAAAGAAGAGGAACTTGTAGCTCTGTGTTGTGGAATTCCGGGTAGCTATGCGGTGGCTTTCGTTTCCTCTTCTTCGGTGGGCGGCTCCAGAAGGTGGGCTTCGAGGTGTTCGAGGCACAAACGAGCTAAGTCCAATGTTTGGGGCTCATTAAAATCATAGTTACCCCTTAGTGAACGCTAATAACTACGAGCATTCATAAACGTGTTTTATGTATCTACATAATGGAATTTAGAAAGGGTGTAGTTAGTTCTGAACATAATAAATGAGACATTTTGACGCTCGTTTAGATTATATGTCTGTGCACAACCTTCACTCTATATGGGTAGAAAGGTGTACATACTACCACTAGGTTTTAATTTCATTACTGAAGGTTTTTTTTAAATGCTCGTACATGTACAATCATCTGTTAAATGGAATGTAGCTATATTAGTGGTTCAATAATACGTACACAAAATGCAAGGAATACCATAAAATTATTAATTTTTTATTTGAGTAATTATAATAAGTATTTTAAATAAAGCTAGCTACACTGAATTTTCAAACTTCTCGAAATCTTTAGGTTACTCTAGATTTGTTGAGTACTAACAGAATTTCATATTTAAAATTATAAAATGTTTAAGTTCTTTTTTAATTTTTATTAGTTATTTAATTTTAAGATGTAAATTAGCTCTGGCTTATGATACAGCTGTCTATGGATATATCTTTCAACTATTTTTAGTTTATTATTTTATCAATTTGTGGCTTAGTCCACATTAAAATATAAAAAAAAAACAGTAGCTAGATCCCAGAACCTTAATTTGTCACATATTAACTTATTTACAAAACAAGTTATCATTTTGCTGAGATTAAAATTGGATTTTACACCTAAATAGTTATTTTAAGCTTAAAATTAATTTTGACCAAAAACATTTTTGATATAAAAACTGCAAAATGACTGCTCTCGCTTAGATCTGGCTCCATTATGGTCTTAAAACATAAGCTGCACCATAGCTGAAACAAGCTGTCCATCAAATAAACATTCAAATGTTCAGTGAAAGTGTTGAGACAATAGAATATTTTATTTTAGATGATATTTTCAATGATAATTCTACACTGATTATGAGGCAATAATAATAATATTGTCGTGTCTGGGCTACAGTGTTCTGTTACCCAGTTTGTGGAAATATTAGCCAGTACTAATGCAGGACTATCTACGGCCAAGGGACGCCCGAATGTATAATTGAATATTATTTCTATGGAGTTTCTTTCCATGTCCCGATGAGATGAGTTAATGGTGATGGGGTAAAGCCAATGAAGTTCTTAACCTTGCTTGAGCCTAATTTACCAAACCCTGGTAAACAGAGGAATGATTCCCTTTTCTAGAAAAAAAACAAACCCGACACCAGCAGGGAATCGAACCCGAGATCTCAAGGTCTGCAGCCAGGGGTTCTGACCACTATTCCACGAGGCCAGTTACTGTTTACGAGATGATTGTGGATACTGAAGATGAATTAATAATTAATAAATGTAGTTTAGACACGTTAGTAAATGATCAGACTCCTCAATTTAGTACACAGCCATTTTAGGACTTACCTCATTTCTGTTCTGCATACCTCATTTAATGTTTGTGTGTGTCCTAGTTAGAGAAACTCTCTGTTATCTGTGTTTCTTTCATCCTCTCTCTCTCTCTCTATTCTTCCTCACTTAAGTTTGTTTGGAAGTCGTTGTTACCATCAGTCCTTTATGTGTTGTGTCTTTCCTGTTGGTTTGTTGTTTAGGTTTCCTTTTGTCTTCCCGACAAACAGAACAGGAAGGTTAGGTTAAGTCATTTCATTACGAATGTGCCAAATGTTCGGCCCTCAGTTTTACTGGAATACTTTTATTGGAAAGATAACAAGTTTTTATAAAAACTTTAAGATTTCATAAAATAAATTCCAAGGTTGGTTTACTTTCAAATACTAAGATAAACTTTATCTTACCATTCATAAAGCTACTTAGCCTACGTTAATTCATTCATACGCCAATCCATGTGTTTCTAAGCTGTTACTGTTGACAAACCGCAGTGATTTTGACAGCTCTAGTGTAGTTTTTATTTATTTTCGACTTCCGAAGCATGAATTACGAATGAACAAGTCGTATCTTCATGATATAACACACGCGACACCCAGTCTTCCATCTTTTATTCGTTGAGTGAAAATAAAGGCCTCTGTTTCCTCTTGATATTTTTTATAAAACAAAGAATCGAACCCAGGGCCTTCAGTTCAGTATAAAAATGTGCTACCGACTGCACAACGGTGTTGGAATGTTCTGTACATTTACAAGAGTGACCTTTGGTTAGTATTGGGTTATCTACATTTACTTTTATTTCAACACTCATTCAAGGTGTGCGCATATATTTTTAATACACAAGCGATAGAGAAGTTTAAATTTAAAACACAAGCAATAGGGAAGTTTAAATTTAATAAATGTGTATGTGCATTTGCGTGGAGGGAGTGTGGAAGACCCTTTAGTAAAAACACCATTAAGTCTCCATAATGGAATTCAAACCCTGATATTTACGTGGTTGACAGTCTAGTATACTGGGGAGTAACTCCTTAGACCATTCAGCCACCGAAGCGTCTAAAAGCTCATCATACACTGGCCCTGGGAATACTCCGCAGCAGTATTTTGGTACACCAGAGTGTCATCTTGAGGCGTACGAGCAATCGACATCGACATCTCCTTCACAAATAATTGCAATTTTATCCTCGTGATGTTGAAGATGGATCTCGGGAAATTCTTTCTTTCTCTAATAATTTCGATCTGGTTACATTGTAAATGAGAATTATTACAATCCAAAATGATATTGAACTGGAAACATTATTTACTTGGCGACCAGTCAGTATTCACAAGTGTCCACTTTTATTATGATTCATCATAGTTCAAGAATAAACATCACAAGTAGAATAGAGAAACAATGTGTGTTTGTGGGACCTATGGTGGGTTTGTAAGTTGATCGGGGACCCAAAAAGGTTACCCACACCTGCTTGACAGATTTCAGGTTTGTTATAATCACTACATATATAAAATGTACAACCTACAGAAGGGTTGTGACCCCAAAAGGAGTTGCGACCCCTAGGTAGGAAACCTCATGCACTCGTCCTCCTTTTTACTCCCGTGACATCTGAGTGCTCCAGAAATAAGCTGGAGTTGGCTTCTAGACTCACAGGTTAGACTTTTAGGCTCACAGGTTAGACTTTTAGGCTCACAGGTTAGACTGCTAGGCTCACAGTCACAGTTGAATGCGGAACACGAGCAAAGTCGTTTCAAAAAATATCTGGTTGGTGATTTTAAAAATTACTTGTAAGCAAAAAACAACATAGTTTGATCTCACTTAAAGAAAACAAGCAGTACCTTCAATGCTTACACGGACCAACAACGCCTGCTGTAGTGATATATATATCTTTCTCTCTCTTTCTCTCCACGCCAAAGCCCGCACACATCCCACTCTTCACACCATGAGCCCAATAATGTAGATGTGCGTATAGCTGGGACGGGTAGTAAGATACATTACACAACTTTCTTTTAGCACCACGTCTTACTACCCATTAAGGTTATACGCATATATACTAATTACAATATTAAGCTAGGGATGAGGACGGGTGAATTTAGAGGAAGTGTACCCGCATTTGAGTGGAGGAAGAGTGGAAAGCCATTTTGGAAAAACCAACCTCAGTACGCCCAAGCCCCCTGTCATAAGCAGTCTAGTATAGCACTAGAGTGATGCCTTAGACTATGTGGCCACCGAGGTTGTTTGCACGACTACTCAACGCCATGGCCAGTGTGTGGTATTCATTGAGTTGTTTTAGGTAAAGTCAATAGAGTATCGTCTCCTGAACTATGATAAAGCCTTTTGAGGAAATATAAAGCTCGGTAAATAGATTCACCTTGATACTTTTCCCTTGTGACGTAATATCACCACATTGTTTATATAAAAAGCTATTTCATTTTTTTAAAATAATTTTAAGATTATAAATAGCAGCTAATTTAAAGAAGTAAATATTTTTAATTTTATTTAATTATGGTCATTACTTTGTATAGCATCGTTCTCTCAGCACTCAGCCCCCGTTCCTGCCCCTTACCCCCCACAGTACCACTACCCCTAACGTTAGTTTAAATAAAGGTAGACAGGCCCTCCTTCATTCATCTCACTTTCCCACAACTGCCTCCACCCACACACATAGCTATCTCTGGACTGGGCTCGGTACAAACTAATCCTGTGTCACATCCCGCAAATACACTAAACTTTTAAAAATTCACCTCCTCTTATTTAGGATGGATCACCTTAATCCTACACATTTACATTAGAATATTAAAATTGTGTGAACATCATATTTAATAACCTTTCACGTAAACGTACGTAGAGTTTATGTATAGCGATGTTTGATCCGACTTAACTCTTAAATACAAAAATATAACACTTCATAGAACATTTACATCTGTTAAGCTATAAAAATTGTGTTGTTTTTTTTCAATTTGTTTTTTTTAAGATGTAGATAGGAAAAACAAATATAAAAGTTTATGGTTGACTTATCGGGGAACCAAATTTTATGTGCGTAGTTCGTGTTTCTAAAGTTAATGGTGTTCTGCAAAGTTTATTTCTAACGGATCACACCGGAGAAGTTTTTAATAATCTTTTTATCGAGCTCTGGAATTGTTCTGTTGTGGACTACAGTAAGATCTACAATTATTTTGGATAATGAATGGGTGCCCTTTTTATTTCAAGCTTTTTTTTACCACGTATTACCACATGTCCGGGCTATCCGCACTTAATCACGCTGATGGTGTAAGAATGATGAAGGTAGAATCTAACAGAATAGTACCCGAATTTCCTTGGGGAGAAAATGGACAACTAATTAAGAAAAAAGACCTTTAGTGCACCTACAGATATTTGATCTCGTATATTTCCAGCATTCAAACTATAATTTACGAGCTTGGCTTTTAGTCAACAGATTATTTCAAACTAATAAATGATAATGAAGTATAGATTGAACTATCTTATATTTTTAACTATAGTTTATTAAGTTAACAACGAAATAACATATTTATTAAATTCTGGCCATTCTTGGTACCTACATTTAATTAAAATTAAATTAAATTGAATTAATTAAATAAATTAAATTAATATTAGAAAGATAGATATTGATGCAAGATCATCAAAAAGGCCCTTCATGATGATGTAAAGGTATTGCAACAACAATAGGAACGTGTCCAACATTTACATCAAGATCAGTCCGTGACTTACAGCTACAACCAAGATCAAGTCCCGACAGAAACTTTTTAGTGAAAATTAAATATATTTCATGTATCGTCCGTTAATGATAGTTTTACTCATTTTTACCAGTTAAAATACTATTACAAATAATTTAATTCCATATTTGTCCACCTGGTAAGTATTTTATGTCAATTTTAAAAGTCATGTAAAATTACAGCACATTTTGGCAAAGCGGATGGATACAATCTTATGTGTTTTTAGAAGTTTTACAACAACAAGAAAATATACAAGCTACCGTAAACAAATGCTGTAAAGGAATCCTAACACAATTGCGATATTTTCTGATACTTCCCTTATATTTTTAATAGGTTGTGATTTTAAGCGAGTCAGTGCTTCTTTTTAATTATTCTTCTTTTCAAACATGTCCATCTTTTTAAATAGTAACAAATTTGTAGTTACAATATATTGTGGCAACTAAGTAAAAAAAATCAGATTTAAAGGCTTGTTTTAAATGCACGCAGTTTCAAAAACGTCAACATATGTAATAATAGAAACATGAAAACATGTTGAAAACTAATCAGGACACCCGAAAATGTACAAATTTTCAATTATGATTCTTTATTTTAATATATAATACCTTTCCCTTCATTAGTTGTAAACTGATACGACTGCGTGCTGACTTGAGAAACAGCGTGGTGACTTGAGAAACAGCGTGGGGACTTTAGAAACAGCGTGGGGACTTGAGAAACAGCGTGCTGACTTGAGAAACAGCGTGCTGACTTGAGAAACAGTGTGGGGACTTGAGAAACAGCGTGGTGACTTGAGAAACAGCGTGGGGACTTGAGAAACATTGTGGTGACTTTAGAGCCAACGTGGTGACTTGAGAGCCAACGTGGTGACTTGAGAAACATTGTGGTGACTTGAGAAACAGCGCGGTGACTTGAGAAACAGCGTGCTGACTTGAGAGCCAGCGTGGTGACTTTAGAGCCAGCGTGGTGACTTGAGAGCCAGCGTGGTGACTTGAGAGCCAGCGTGGTGACTTGAGAGCCAGCGTGGTGACTTGAGAGCCAGCGTGGTGACTTGAGAAACAGCGTGGTGACTTGAGAAACAGCGTGGTGACTTGAGAAACAGCGTGGTGACTTGAGAAACAGCGTGGTGACTTGAGAAACAGCGTGGTGACTTGAGAAACAGCGTGGTGACTTGAGAAACAGCGTGGTGACTTGAGAAACAGCGTGGTGACTTGAGAAACAGCGTGGTGACTTGAGAAACAGCGTGGTGACTTGAGAAACAGCGTGGTGACTTGAGAAACAGCGTGGTGACTTGAGAAACAGCGTGGTGACTTGAGAAACAGCGTGGTGACTTGAGAAACAGCGTGGTGACTTGAGAAACAGCGTGGTGACTTGAGAAACAGCGTGGTGACTTGAGAAACAGCGTGGTGACTTGAGAAACAGCGTGGTGACTTGAGAAACAGCGTGGTGACTTGAGAAACAGCGTGGTGACTTGAGAAACAGCGTGGTGACTTGAGAAACAGCGTGGTGACTTGAGAAACAGCGTGGTGACTTGAGAAACAGCGTGGTGACTTGAGAAACAGCGTGGTGACTTGAGAAACAGCGTGGTGACTTGAGAAACAGCGTGGTGACTTGAGAAACAGCGTGGTGACTTGAGAAACAGCGTGGTGACTTGAGAAACAGCGTGGTGACTTGAGAAACAGCGTGGTGACTTGAGAAACAGCGTGGTGACTTGAGAAACAGCGTGGTGACTTGAGAAACAGCGTGGTGACTTGAGAAACAGCGTGGTGACTTGAGAAACAGCGTGGTGACTTGAGAAACAGCGTGGTGACTTGAGAAACAGCGTGGTGACTTGAGAAACAGCGTGGTGACTTGAGAAACAGCGTGGTGACTTGAGAAACAGCGTGGTGACTTGAGAAACAGCGTGGTGACTTGAGAAACAGCGTGGTGACTTGAGAAACAGCGTGGTGACTTGAGAAACAGCGTGGTGACTTGAGAAACAGCGTGGTGACTTGAGAAACAGCGTGGTGACTTGAGAAACAGCGTGGTGACTTGAGAAACAGCGTGGTGACTTGAGAAACAGCGTGGTGACTTGAGAAACAGCGTGGTGACTTGAGAAACAGCATGGTGACTTGAGAAACAGCGTGCTTACTTGAGAAACAGCATGGTGACTTGAGAAACAGCGTGATGACTTGAGAAACAGCGTGGTGACTTGAGAAACAGCGTGGTGACTTGAGAAACAGCGTGGTGACTTGAGAAACAGCGTGGTGACTTGAGAAACAGCGTGGTGACTTGAGAAACAGCGTGATGACTTGAGAAACAGCGTGGTGACTTGAGAAACAGCGTGGTGACTTGAGAAACAGCGTGCTTACTTGAGAAACAGCATAGTGACTTGAGAAACAACGTGATGACTTGAGAAACAGCGTGGTGACTTGATAAACAGCGCGGTGACTTGAGAAACAGCGCGGTGACTTGAGAAACAGCGTGGTAATTGTTCCATTTCCACGGATTCACCCTTCCTTCAAATATAGCACACATTTAGTGAAGCTGGGCTGTCAATGTTGTAAGTCGTGCAGACATAAAGTTACAGGAATTCAAGTTGGTTTTAATGGTCCTAGCTACTTTAAAAAAACATTCATTATCTTGTTTTATTGATATTTCGTGTGAGCCGTGTTTAAAAGACAAGGCTTTGTTATAAATAATAATATTTAGCACCGCGTCTTACTACCCGATCGGGTTATACGCTTAAGTACTAATAACGCTAATGGAATAGGAATTGGGAGGGTTGAATTTAAAGGAAATGAACCCGCATTTGCGTGGAGAGAGAGAGAGTGGAAAACCATTTAGGAAACCCCTCCCCCCCCAGTTCACCCGACCGAGATTCGAACCTCAATCTCCCTGTCCTCGACAGTCGAGCTCAACACGACTAGCGCGTTAGCCAACTACGCCACTGAGGCGGGTGCTTTGTTATTGATTGGGTTAATATTATATATATATATATATATTGTATTTTGCAAGTAACTTTAAAATTAAAAAATGGCGTGCATTATTTTTATAAGTAGCCTGCTGTTAATGTTAGTATGGCTATTAGTTGTAAGTAAAATCTTACCCCACCTTAAAATAAATGTCATGATGGGGACAAAAGTTAATGTTTATAAAATATAAGGTGTACACCACGATCAATAGATCTTTATTCTCATGGCTCCCACCCCTTATTTTTTACTAACGGAGGAATTCCAAGTAAACTCTTCCTTTGATACATAGCGAGGAGATTTGGCAACGGGTAACCGACGGAGAGCAAGGATAAATATTTCCTCCACAGGATTTAAGGATCAGAGTTGTGTTTATAAACTCAATGCCAATTCTTTATCTATTGTGTTTGTAAGTCTACATGGGCTAGTAGCACACTGACTAGTATTTTAATGGATGTAGGACCGCTACTATGGAGACTCTTGATACTTTCAGATGTTTATTAGGTTAATATTCTACCGTGGAGCTACCAAAGAACTTCCAATAGAAGTAATTTAACAGTTTAAACTGTTTATTACCTTAGTTTCTTAGCCTCGGTTCTTTAGGCCTCGAGGTAACTTCAACTAAATGTTGTTTTAGTTGTTTATGAGATAATATTACAGGAATAATTTTGAATCTCAGTTGAGTCCTAGAATTAGACTTTACACGGTTATGACAACGTTTTAAAGTGCAATACAATTTTGTTAACAGGCGATAACAGCCCTCACCTGAACAATAATATAAAAATATGATTTTTGTAAAATGATTCTCCATTAAGTTGGTCGAGAATGGACATCATCCATCGTTAAAAACTTGATAATTTATATTTAATTTGGTGGTCATGGTGTCTAAAGTGTTGAATGAGGTTATATCGGGATTCAAATCCCAGTCAAGTGGACTGAGGTTAATTTGTCCCACACTTCGTTCAGGCAAACGTTGGGTACACTGTCTCTAAATTCTAACTTCACCATCCCTACAACACTAGCTTTGTATACGTATGAAGGAACTTTGAAATCTATTGATAGGCGCTAAGATATGTTGATATTTCGGTGAATCAGCACGACAGACACTATTTAGCCACAAGCAAACAGAACCAGTAAAATAAACCAGTTGTTGGCTTTTTAAACAAGGGTTTTAATGAGCATATTTAGTTTATTTTGTAGATTATATCAGTAAAATAACATACAATAAATTAAAAAATTTAAATGTTACATACGTAAGCATTTTCGGTGCTCAAATCTAAAGCCATTATAATTATACTTTATATCAAACACGAATTATTATACATTTTTACAGAGTACTTTACTAGCTACAAGATACACGAGTAATCAAGGTTCACCCCTGTGAACAAGCCCTTAAGGTTCACCTCTACAAACAAGCCCTTAAGGTTCACCTCTACAAACAAGCCCTTAAGGTTCACCTCTACAAACAAGCCCTCAAGGTTCACCCCTGAAAACAAGCCCTCAAGTTTCACCTCTACAAACAAGCCCTCAAGGTTCACCTCTACAAACAAGCCCTCAAGGTTCACCCCTGAAAACAAGCCCTCAAGGTTCAGCTCTACAAACAAGTCCTCAAGGTTCACCTCTACAAACAAGCCCTCAAGGTTCACACCTGAAAACAAGCCCTCAAGGTTCACCTCTACAAACAAGCCCTCAAGGTTCACCTCTACAAACAAGTCCTCAAGGTTCACCTATACAAACAAGCCCTTAAGGTTCACCTCGACAAACAAGTCTTCAAGGTTCACCTCTACAAACAAGCCCTCAAGGTTCACCTCTACAAACAAGCCCTCAGGGTTCACCTCTACAAACAAGTCCTCAGGGTTCACCTCTACAAACAAGCCCTCAAGGTTCACCTCTACAAACAAGCCCTCAAGGTTCACCTCTACAAACAAGCCCTCAAGGTTCACCCCTGAAAACAAGCCCTCATGTTTATCTGGTTCTCTTGCTATTGATTTATTCCCAATGATTAAGATCAGTCACAATCTTACATCCATCATTTATAACCTTCATCAGAGTATATTTCTCTAATTATTGTAACAATTCTTACAAGAAAATATCAACACACAAATCAATGTATAGTTAAGTTGAGAGTCAAGGAAACCACCACACAGAAGAGCAAATACCTGGATATATGCCTAATTGTTTTGGCTATGCTACTTTTGATCTATTTATTTTTATTTGCTTGGCATTATTGTTAGCTTCCAGTTTCTTCCCTATATTTGAATAAGCCAAATATTTAGCTAAGTTAAAATTATTTGGCTCTAAATATGAGTTAAATTACATTTAAAGTTTTCGGTTTAATGTTGTTTATTTTTGGGGCACTAAAGCAAACACCTCTTTATCATGTTCATGACCAAGAATAACTGGGTAATAAAACTTTCCTAACTCGTTTTATTTTTACTTCCTATAAAAAGGAATTAGAATCTGATTATGTCGCAGCGTGTTCCTACCTTATCTCGTTACAAATCACCCTTCTCACACGAGAGCTGATGAAACAACTTAACAAGATTACATGATATCAGAATATCACCCCTAGGCATTTATATATTTTAAAAATATATATTATCCTAAAAGCAATGACGTCTAAGCGCATTTTCCGTGAACAAACTCGATTTTCAATTTTTATGATTCCGATGTGTGAGGCTGTTAGGATGTTGTAAAAGTGGATCTCATTATTTAACTTGTAGCAAAGTTTGGTTTCGAGGAGATCAGTAATGTATAAAAGGGTTTAGGATTAGGATGAGATTAAACAGGGTGAAACTACAATCGCGTGGGAGAATGTTTAGAATGGCAGTTAGGGGGCCTCCTGCTTGAAAAAAAATAGTATCCTCATAATTCTTATAGGAAAGGCAGTTTTGAGGAATCAAAAACCACTAAAATAATATTCTTTGAATTTAATAAAAATCTAAGTTAGGCCTATGTCTGAATAGTGTTCAAATTTTTGTGAAGTTTATATTTTTTCTGGGTAGCATGAACAATAAGAGGACTAACTAATACATGTTTGTATGTTGGTATGTTTATACTGATCGAATTGAGACAGCACTTCTTCTGTTGTACTACATATGTTTCCGGGAACAGGCTAAGCCATAAAGCTATATAATCACTCAGTGAGAATAGCAGTGTCGAAAAAACCGTTTGTTGAACTGGTTGGTGAGAATACAAAGGACAGCACGTGAGTTTTTGGATGTTAAATTTAAACTATTTCTTTTGATGTTCGTTGAAATAATGCCTCCCCGCAAGCGGGCCACTAGAATCTATCGCTTATATAGGAGGTTTGTTAGCGTGTTTGTGTGTTCAAGATAGGCTCGAAAACCGTTCAACCAATTCAGACAGGATTCTCACTCATGTGTCCCTTATTCTATAAAATATAGGATATAGACCATACAGTACCCTGTTAAAACTAATGATGGGCTTTCAAAAAGTATACATACGTCCACATGACCATTGCTGTATTCTCGTCATTAGATCTCTGTTTAACTTGATCGTCAAATCAAAATAAGTACAGAATAAATTTCAGTCAAAGAGAATTAATATATTTTTGTTACTTTATTTGCTTCGTATTCACATTAGTAGCTAAATAATGTTTCTTTGATGAATTAAATAAATGGTACGACACAATTGTAAAACCTATCTTATAGTACCTTGGACATTTTTTAACTAGGTTTTCAGAAAACTACCCTCAATAAGTTTGTCATTGCGATGTTATCGCGCGCGGGCACGGAGATGAGGGTTTTTGACGTACAGTTGTGTACCCGAATCAACCAAGGGGTCGAATTAGAGCCCTGAATAAAGACTTGAGTAACTACATCCTGAGTGCCTTCTTAGTACAATCCCTGCATAACGACTTGTTGTACTGTTGTCCAAGTCTGGTTCGCGAACCCCAACTATCAGCACCGGTGTAAACCATAGCGTCAGAAGGGTCCACGAGAGGTGTGGGCACACTTACATGACGAAAACAAGGTACAGTGCTTAGGAAGATATTGGCTCTAAATGAGAATGAGCCTAATGTGGAGTGGAGGAGGTTACATAATTATCAGTTGCATGCCCTGTACTCACTATAAGACATAGTTAGGACAGCAAAGTCTCGTAGACAGGCAGCGTGAATGGGAGAGTCTAGAACCTTGCTCAGGGTATTGACACTTGAGCATCGGGTAAAATATTTATAGTGGAAAGGAAATTATCTATAATATTTACAAATCCCCAGACCCTACTTTTAATCGTGTGTGTTTCATAGAAGGAATATAATGTCATAATTAGAGCCAAGCTTCAACATGTCTATGCTCGGAACAATTCAACCTTTGGTTCTAACTTGTTGGTTTACTTCTAACTTAAAGTAATTGGTAATGAAAGGTAATAATTCTCAAAGAGCAAGTTAAAATCTACACGGAAACTTTATAATAGGTTCACCTATGACCCTAATTGTACAACGCAAAGCGCTTTAAATTGGTTAATTGAATCGAACGTTAGCTTTACTTCTCGTCCTTTGTGAACGACTTGAATGGATGTATAATTTTCTATTGTGGAGATCTCACAATAGCATACACCCATCTTACTCTGGGAGGAACAAAGGATCCAAGCGACTCTTTTTACCTTGTCTTAACTACTTGGATATAAAGTCTTGAAACGTTAAAATAATAAAATGTTAAGATGTACCGCACACACTTACTCTATCTTAAAATAGACAACCACCAAAAACTTGTAGGATTTGTGAAACAAAATATTATACATTGTTACAGAGACACTCCAACAAAGTGAATGAAAACTAATATCACATTTCAAAGGACTTATGAGAAAAATATGCATACACAGAATGCTCGTAAATTCAGCCCCCAAACTGCACATACAGTTAGTTTGAACCACAAGTTAAACCAAATCCCAATACAATTACATCCGGAAAACTATGCTAATATCATTAAATTGTGTTCAAAATTTAGGCGTACAATGCTAGGAGTGCAAAGCTGTCAATCATGCATGTACAACAAGTTGCATAGGAGCTAGGCGCGC
>CABFWB010003030.1:17396-29698 GCA_902151455.1 Timema bartmani
GTCGCCCGTGACCCACTGTGGTATAAGAATTATACAACCCCCCCCCCTCCCCCCCCCATGGTGCCCGCATCTCTGAAACGTAATTCTAAACCAGATGAAAAAAGTCTTCTAAAATTTGTTAAAAATAGCCTAGTTAAAAATTTAAAAATCCTGCTTTGAGGTGCATTCGGACCCCCTTCCGTCCACCTATTTTAAAAATTTCAGATCTCTGCGTGCCGTAGATTTGGCTGGGCATCACACACAAACACACAGAGACAAACATTTCCTTTTATTATTATAGATTGTAGGGAATTTGTGTCGTGTTAATTACCTTACAATTACATAATAGTATTTAATATTAATGTGATTCCTAGTTTGAAGCCCCCTCCCCGACACCTAATGAAGTGTTAGCTAGTCTCGGAAATCAAATATCGTCACAGTGGACATAAAAATTAATGTATTCTCTATGAAAAGGGGTTGGTTTTATTTTTCCCAAATAGTACATTAAAGAGCAGTTATGTTTTAGCTGTTTATAATTAAAAATTAAAAGGTATATTAAGGTGGTATTAAAGAGTAAGTATTCTAGTCAAGGGAGTTTCCTAATTGTGTCTTAAAGGCAAATCTAGAGAAGATTTTCTAAGTTAATAAATGTATCTTCTATGCCACGGGATCTAAAGCTGTAACAACTAAATTAAAACCATAAAATCTTAAATTATTCTAAAAATAATATTATCTTGTTTTATGATTTTAATTAAAAGTGTTTTTTGTAAACGTATTTTTCTTAAATAATCTACAACTCCATTTGGCTTGGTCACGAAAATAGCATGTAGGAATCTTTCTGGGATGTAGATTAAAAAATTCCTTGCGAGCATGTTTATCAGGAACAAGAGAAAAAATGGGTAGTTTTTTTAAAATGTAAGTCAATGCTGTCCAGGAAAAAATAGTGAACATGAGTGTTAATACTCGTCATAGGAAGAGGGTAAGTATTATCATAAATACATATACAAGAGTCCACATAGGGGAAATTCTAATTTTCTTCCCTCTCTTTATATTTTGTGCATTAGTATCTAAGGGTGATAGTGCTTAGACTGCTAAGTGCAAGTTAAGTGCAACCAGATTTACAATCGTTAAGTAGGCAACGGCGATAAACTAAATTTTGTATGGATAGAAAAATATTTGTAGTCCAAAATACATAAAATGGGGCATCAGTAAATGATTTTAGTTTAATTTTCTACAAATTGTCTTCTCAACATTTATTGTGTATTTTTCAAATTACAGTTTAAAGGTGTTCTTTTTAGGCATGGATATAATAACAAATCTCTTTGGAAAAACTTCCAATGCACTACAATGCTATTAACAAAACTAACAACAATAGACAAACCACGAATTAAAACACCGGAAGATAAAATATCTTCCCAGAAACATTACGTCAAAAAATTTTTAATTAAAATTTAAACAAGTGCCATAAAAATAAACGCCGTGCAAACATCCCAACAGATATGTATACTATAATTAGACAAATATTACATAGCGTAGATAGTGTTGTAGGGCTAACATGGAAAATTATCGATTTCTTACCAACAAATCAGTTTTCAAAATCAGCATTCGTAAAATAAGAATCGCTAACAAATGGGATAAGAAACTAAATCGATTAACTTGCAACTTTCTTGTCTACAATAGGTCCATAACCTTCAAATAAATCTTGCAAAAGATCAATGACCTCAATTGAATATTAGTGACTACTGACATAAACAGGGATATTAGTAAAACTGTTTAAATTCTCTCAAAATGATAGCGGCCATCTGCCAAGGAACTATTGGGTAAGTCAATGATATTGAATTGTTTAATAAAAGCAGGTGAGCATGTTAAATAGCATTACACAATATACTTGAAAATGGTTGGCGCTTGGGTCCCTTATGTTACCATGTTCTAATGTTGCTACCTCTCTCATGGCTACCTCCCATTCTCTTCTTCCCACCCCTAACATCATACCTCTTTATTGTGACCACTTCCTTCCTTCTGGATATTGTTTGAGGTACAAACCATCCTCCCGACTTGTGGACCTTTCTCGGAACTACTTCCTTTACACAACCTTGTGACGGAGACAAATGGCCGCCCGCCCGCTTCTGGTCACAATAATACACACAAAGTTCCAACTACGAGACTGAGAATATGATTGGCCACATCGTGACGTAAGTATATAGGTGCGTGGAATATAGACACATTACAGAATGTACCATGTAGGTCATTAGAACAGTAAGGAACATTATTACGTTACTTTGAGTTGTTTGCTTTATATATCATAACAAACAACTTGATAAAATGTTTAATGTTCTTTTTTTGTTAAATTTATTAAAATAATTTTGTATCATAAACTTGTTTTAAAGACTAAAATACATATTTTATTAATTTTGACCCAAAACATTATATTGGTATTTTTATTATTTTAACAAACTAACAAATTACGTTTTGGTTTAGTAGTTTTTGTAACGACAGGAAGATGTTAAACTTAAGTTTCTAAATATTTTTATCAATTTGTCAATAACAAATAAAGAATATTCTATACAAGGAAAAAATATATGTTAGCGTCATATTTATTTAATATAATTATTTCAAAAAATAGGATACATGCATGTACATATATGTCTACGATTTGAACTAATTATTTACGATACTTGAACACATGCATTTATTTTATAGGAAATATTCTTTCTTTTTTGCTTGACAAATTAAATAAATATTTAGAAACTTAAGAGTTGACAAAAATTACACAATATATACATAACTTTTTAGTTATTTAGTATGTTAAATTATTAAC
Source organism: Timema bartmani (assembly GCA_902151455.1). Classification (NCBI taxonomy): domain Eukaryota; kingdom Metazoa; phylum Arthropoda; class Insecta; order Phasmatodea; family Timematidae; genus Timema; species Timema bartmani. Next base: position 20,194 of record CABFWB010003030.1, read on the forward strand.
CGTAGCAATTTAATGTTGTTTTTTTTAAATATGGATGTTTCATGAACCTATAGAAATATTAAAAATAAATGTTTTCTCCTATTTTCGAAATAAAATATTTTCTTTCGATACACAATAAAATGTTTTGCTAGTTTAAAATAAATAAATTTGGTCCAATAAACTTTTTTTTTAATTCCGGCTATAAACTATCTTGATGCAGAGATGATTAAATTGCGATACACTTGTTTTATAGCTGTGTAGCATATTAGATCGGCCTTGAGTGCTAAGAAATAAAATATATAATATATATTATTATCACTAAGACAACCCATCCTGGTGGCATATTGTACTTTATTAAAAAAAAGCTGTCAAAAGTACAGAATATTTAGAGAATGCTTCCGAAGAAGATAGAACGAACACATATGAAAATAAAGTTTTGTGGATTTCAACTTCATATTTAGGCCTAAATTAATCCTATCTGAACGTGTTTACCAGAGACACAATTATTTAGGGAAAAAAAATCATTTCATTGGATTTCAAATGATAACCAGTCTAAACTAATTCAGTAATTTTGTCACTTATTTTCAAGGGACCAAAAATAAGTGCGTCAGAGGGGACCACGTTGGATCATACGGTCTATAAAAGATAAATAGTTGTAATTATTTAGTTGATATTTCGCGCGAGGGGATTAGTTAAAATACAGATTGATAACTATTGATTTTGGAATAGGAAACTGATAAATCAAAAAACCTTAATAGGTATGTTACGTCTGTCGAACGAGTTTAAATCACTTTAACTAAATAACAAAAGCTTGTATTAAAAACAAATAATACTGAAGATAAACAAATATATTGAACAACTAATACATTTTTTTGTGTGTAGAAACCAGAAACATCACTGGGTGCCGTTCATTTAACTATCCAAACTAATGGAACAGAACAAACTCGGGCATTTTTATCAAACCTGTATTAACTTTAGAAAGTGGTGTAAAACATAATGGAAGGGATCGTTTTACGATCTGTTTATAAGCCAAGAGGAATTTAAAATACTCCAGTGTGTACCGCATAGTATTCACTTTGTCGTTTTTTGAGTTGTTAGTGGTCAGGACCATCAACCCCTACTCATCAGCCGTTGGTCCTGCCACGTGTAACTTCCAGCGTCACTGGAGGAGATCAGAAACACATTCCTAGGTGTAGCCTTTGTTTCCAGAGGCATTGCCCAGTGGGGACCTCATGGAGTGTCCTGACCAGCTGTCCCCACTTAGTCTGTGGCAGACTCTACCATTCACACACATGATTTAGCCGCCAAATCTGCCCCACTTGACAGCTAAGGAGGACTATGCCCAGGGGCTACCAACATGAAGGCACCCTGTAGACACTTTGGGCGAGTCAACCTGAGGCACACACACTTTTCTTGCCGCTTACGTGGATACCGGCTTTTGAAACCCATTCGGGTATACTGACTATGTTTATTAAAAAATCTTTCGTCACCTTTCCCCCCATGCAAATGAGAGTACATTTATTATAAATTATAATTTCCTCATCACTAGCCCACAGATGTAAATGAGAACACCCCGACTGGGTAGTAAGATGTTAATCACGAAAGCTACTTGTAGATTACGCTAGGTATCTTTTCCAGGAATCGAACCCAAGACCCTGTGGTATATAAATAAGATATCTCTGATAGTTCGTTATCGGGGACCAGTGCCAATCCAATGCATGCAGTCGTGTTCTCTAACCAGTAACCCCTCAATAGCGGGGACCAGTGCCAATCCAATGCAAGCAGTCGTGTTCTCTAACCAGTAACCACTCAATAGCGGGGACCAGTGCCAATCCAATGCATGCAGTCGTGTTCTCTAACCAGTAACCACTCAATAGCGGGGACCAGTGCCAATCCAATGCATGCAGTCGTGTTCTCTAACCAGTAACCACTCAATAGCGGGGACCAGTGCCATTGCATGCGAGGAAGGAGAATAGGAAACCATTTAGGAAAAACCACCCTCAGTAGACCCGACCGAGATTCAAACCACGATCAATAGGCCAGTCTATCATGATAGTGATGTCTTAGACCATTCGGCCACTGAAATGGGTTAAATTGTGGTGTTCAAATCCTAACTGGGTATTTTGTGAGTGGTTTTTCCTAGATTGATTTTCACGCAAATGTGGATACGTTTCTTTTAAATTCTACCTTCTTTATACATACCTAATTAGGTTATTTAAATTGTATATAGCCCGGACAGGTAGATAGAAGAACGGAAAGGTATAAGGGGAGTGGGGAGTAACAGTCATATATTTAAAAAAAGGTTAGTAATAGATTTAAAGATATCTATTCAATAAAAGATAAAGAGAGAGAGATATATGAACACTATAGGCTGGTTACTTTAAATTGTGTTTACTACGTCATAGTACTATAAGCCTAGAGGAGTGTGATGGTTACAAAGCCTGGTTAAGATAAATATCCACCGTTTACCCCTTAGCGCCTCTCCTACCAAGGACAGTGAGGTCCTATGGAAGCACGAATGTCTTGGTAAGCAGTAATATTGGTTTGACTGGCCACAGCAGCACCTGACTTACCACCTGAGGGAGGGTATTATCCAATTAGTGAGCCTTTAAACAAGAAACACAGCCACCCCCTGCAGACTGGTGAAACACCCCACAGGAGGTGGAATAAACACAAAACACAGTCAACTAAAGAAAGCTCGCCGGTGTTGAGAAATGTAGGGATATTTGCTAGCTCTATTTTTAAACAAGAAACACAGCCACCCCCTGCAGACTGGTGAAACACCCCACAGGAGGTGGAATAAACACAAAACACAGTCAACTAAAGAAAGCTCGCCGTTGTTGAGAAATGTAGGGATATTTGCTAGCTCTATTTTTAAACAAGAAACACAGCCACCCCCTGCAGACTGGTGAAACACCCCACAGGAGGTGGAATAAACACAAAACACAGTCAACTAAAGAAAGCTCGCCGTTGTTGAGAAATGTAGGGATATTTGCTAGCTCTATTTTTAAACAAGAAACACAGCCACCCCCTGCAGACTGGTGAAACACCCCACAGGAGGTGGAATAAACACAAAACACAGTCAACTAAAGAAAGCTCGCCGTTGTTGAGAAATGTAGGGATATTTGCTAGCTCTATTTTTAAACAAGAAACACAGCCACCCCCTGCAGACTGGTGAAACACCCCACAGGAGGTGGAATAAACACAAAACACAGTCAACTAAAGAAAGCTCGCCGTTGTTGAGAAATGTAGGGATATTTGCTAGCTCTATTTTTAAACAAGAAACACAGCCACCCCCTGCAGACTGGTGAAACACCCCACAGGAGGTGGAATAAACACAAAACACAGTCAACTAAAGAAAGCTCGCCGTTGTTGAGAAATGTAGGGATATTTGCTAGCTCTATTTTTAAACAAGAAACACAGCCACCCCCTGCAGACTGGTGAAACACCCCACAGGAGGTGGAATAAACACAAAACACAGTCAACTAAAGAAAGCTCGCCGTTGTTGAGAAATGTAGGGATATTTGCTAGCTCTATTTTTAAACAAGAAACACAGCCACCCCCTGCAGACTGGTGAAACACCCCACAGGAGGTGGAATAAACACAAAACACAGTCAACTAAAGAAAGCTCGCCGTTGTTGAGAAATGTAGGGATATTTGCTAGCTCTATTTTTAAACAAGAAACACAGCCACCCCCTGCAGACTGGTGAAACACCCCACAGGAGGTGGAATAAACACAAAACACAGTCAACTAAAGAAAGCTCGCCGTTGTTGAGAAATGTAGGGATATTTGCTAGCTCTATTTTTAAATGTAGGCCCTATAGTCGCTCCAACACAGGATAAACATTATCTGACAATTCTATGATCTAAAAGAACCTCTTTAGGCTCTTTATTTAACTCGACCACCTCAATTTAGTACCTGCAAGGGCTGATGGGAAAGGAGAGAAGAAGGTATGTTTTCAGAGTAAATGTACCCACATTGTGTGGTGGAAAAGTGGAAAACCATCTCAGTACCCTCTACTAGGACTCGAACCCCGATATCTCCGTCACTGTCGATCCTGTTTAACACGAGAGTGACGCGTTCGACCATGCAGCCACCGATGCGGGTTGCATCAAGTTTGGTTTTTAATACTTGTCACTTTTGATGGATGATCTCCATTATGACATCTGTGGGATAATTTACATTAAAATATATTATTTATGGTTAATCAAGATTAATAAATTATTTATTTTTAAAGAGAAATCGTGCGCGTTATAAATTTGTCATGGGTCGAATTCACGAGTAAATATAAAAAATGACCCCCTTCAAGAACTTCCCTCCTAAAACACTGAAATATCTGTATCGGCTGCCAAGACGTCCAGTCCAGAGGTAGAATCTAGGGGTCATCCATAAACCACGTAACACTTTGTGGGGTGAGGGTGGGCTCTAATGTCTACATACTGTTACATGGGGGGAGGGGGAGCTCTAATGTCTACATACTGCTACATGGAGGGAGGGGGAGCTCTAATGTCTACATACTGTTACATGGGGGGAGGGTGGGGTACATCAAACTGTGCCGTAACACAGATCTTTTATTCAAATTCTAATGTTCAAAAATAATATTGTTCATGTTTTCACCTTTGATAAACATACTTATAGATAACTTTCGAATATCTGTAGCGTTGAGAATGCAAGTTTAGCACTTACTTTTTGTTGATCAATATTTTGAATGCTCTTAGGTGGCATTGTCTGCCCGAGACTATGAACGCCAAGCACAGTCTAAGACACTTTTCACGCGCATGACAGTGACATGTTTATACTCACGGCACTTGTCTAAACATGTCCAATCGACTGAAACCCTCACGTGCTTTTAGTTGGATAACAGCTGTCAGTCGAAGTGGCCTTAATTTATAATTATAGTTGAGTTTGAGTATAATTTAAATGCCTACTGCACATTCTTTTACATAGGCCATGACTAATCACTTGTGTTTATATAGAAACAAAAATATTTTTTTCAAAAAGAGGAGACTTGTTCATTGCTTGCGTATAAAAAGCGATATTAAGAAAAAAATAGTGGAAGAGTCTCAAAAATATGTTGTAGTGACATGGAAAGAAGCAAAAGTATATAATTTATCTCAAGGCAAGTTTGAGGAGTCCATCAATAGTGTTATTTCTTCATACCAGCAGCATGTTATGAAAAGTAAAGCTTCAGATATCATTAATTATTCACAAAAGGTAGGTGTATTTAAGCCTATACCTTTTACCTTCTGATAAATCTAATGTGTATGTATATAAATGCAACAATTATACACCTGCTACGGTGGCCGCACTGTCTAAGTTGTCATTCTCTCAGTAGACTAGACGGCCGATGTTGGGGAGATGGGGTTCGAATACCAGTTAGGTCTACTGAGGGTTGCTTTTCCTACATGGTTTCCCACTCACCCTCTATGAAAATGCTGGTAAATTTTCTTTAAAATTCTATCTTTTTAGTGTACATTTTATAGGGTGGTATAGTCTAGTTGTAGTTATTCTAATTATTTTTATTATATTTATCTAATGAAGTAGAAATGAGGAAGGTAGAATTTTAGAGGTAATATACCCTCATTAACGTGGAGAGATATAAAACCATTTAGGAGAAGTAACTCTGAGTACACCCAACAGGTATTTGAACACCGATCTCCACTTCACTGGCCATCTAGTCTTATTCGAGAGTGAAGCCAGGATCCAGGATCGATGTTGGAACGAAACATGAGTCTAGGTATTGATAAGTTAATTAAAGTTGTAGATTAATCCAATAATTATTTAGAAAAGTTGTATGCCTGGAATTCTTTAAAAAGCTCTCTGTATGATGATAATATGACTATAATAAAAAGTACACACTATTAAGAAAGATGTCTTCCTGCAGCATTGGATGTGGGCACTTTAACATCATCATATAGCGGCACTATAAAAAAGCGGTCCTACTCAGCACAAAGTAGTGCCATTTTTCTCTTACTCAGATAACAAACCAGACATCAATAAAATAAATATAGCTGAGTGTTTTCCTCATGAACCTGAGCTCAACATCTGTATGTCTGTACTTGTCTGTCTTATTTATATGTATGATAATACTCTCTGAAATAATTTATAGGCCTATTCAGGATTTAAAATGGATTTTAAGAAGTATTCAATCTGAATCCCTCCTTTAGTATCACACACAAAACTTCCCTATTGAATAATGACCTGTGAGAAAAGTTAGGTAAGACTGATTGTGGGTGGGGGGGGGGTGTTAGGCTAAATGTCTAAATGATAGTATATGGGGGGAAGGGGGCTAAAAAGGCAAGAAAAGAGCGTTACGTGGTTTATGGACGACCCGCTATGTCCCTGTTCCGCTCAAACACGGCCGTGAGATGAGAGGTATGTACTGTACTTGAGTCATTTTTCCACAGAATGCACAACTTTTAACACAACACGCTAGAACGGTTCTAAGAAACATTTGCTCCGAGCGGAGTGTCTGGGAGGAGGAGGGGGGAATATGAATCTTTCACAGACAAAAATAGGACAGTCATTATTCACCCTACTCTAGTTGTAGTTGTAAGTTCAACTGACAGCTTCAAACTGTAAAATAACAACTATTTAGGAAACACCACACTCGCAGTATCTACTGGACGACGACAGTTTTGAAATTCCAGTTTATTTCAGTATTATCAGTTTGTAACAAACTCCAGTATATTTGAAAGTAAATCAGAACTAAAGCAACCATATTGCTAAAACACAACGTGAGATAAGGTTAAGTTGAGGTCTGTCAATATTTGTACTGCAAGAATATTCAACTGCAGTGAAGGAGATAAAAAAATACCTAAAATGAAAGTCTACCGTTGTTCACCACAAAGATTCTGTATCTTGGAAATAAATTGAATCTATTTGTATATATCTAATATCTAAAACCCTTATGAACTGTGCGTGCACACACACAGAGATAAACATATAACAACTGTGAGAATAGACTGCACGACCCCCCGACAGACCTTGTGACACAGTTCTTACATATTTCCACAATATTATTGTTTAGCATTCAAGTTGTTTAGTAAATACAGAGTTAAAAAGAAACAAGATCGTCAATTAAAAACAAACAAAAATAAAATTTTGTGCAAGAAAAAAATACCAATACATTAAGATAGTGACAGTTATTTTAGCGCTGCGTCTCACTACCTATACTAATTACGACGAGGAAGGTTGAATTTAGAGGAAGTGAGTCCGCATTTTCGTGGATGCAGAGGGGGAACCATTTAGGAAAAATCCCCTCCAGTACTCCCGACCGGTATTTGAACCCTGATTTCCCGGTCATCAGCAGGTTATAACTCTCAACAAGGATTGTGTCCAAATTCAATTTTAAGATTTACAAGAGTGAACCCATCCCCCATTCCCATTGTATGTATTATCTGGATAGTGTTTTATAAAATAGATTAGATTAGATTAGGTTAGATAATTAATACGTGCACTCAGTTGGTTTACGATGGTTATCTTTACCTTTTATGACAGTTGATTCATTTGTTAAAACGGCTCCATATTAATCTTTTTCACAAATGGTTTGTCACGGTGTGATATTACAGGTCAAAAGGACAACACACTTGAATAAGGTTCTAGTTTAAGTATATTTAAACTTGCCAGAAACAAACAAACTTACCGTGAATGGACTATATCTTCAATAACGACCAGGTCTGCGAGGGAATTTGATACTAGAGCAGCACACTACTCGAATATTGATATGTTTTTTTGAGAATTTTTCATTTCCATTTGTATCTTTCTTTATTTATAAGAGCTCTGGTGTTTGTTTTTATCTGACACTTTGTGGTTCCAAAGTTTCCATATTTTAGATTCCAGCAAAAAAGCTTTGTTAGTTCAATCGCAAAAGAAACTTTTTGTTTTTACTCTTTTTCTTTGCGTGGTTTTATTTCATTCTTACGTTTCTCTGTTTCAAATATATTTTTATATTTTTACTTAAGCCAACTAAGATGAGAATTTTAGGAGTGGATAATTAATTATGTTATGTTGCAGAAATACTATATAAGCTTAAATGTAATAATAATATAGCATGTTACAGAAGCATTCATTAAAGGGGAGCCTTTCTTTCCAATAAAGAGCATAACAATCACTTTCAAATTTCAAAGTAGGAGCTAAATAAAAAATATATATTTTTGCTTATAGTTCAGAAACTATTGGTTTTATAAAAATATTAATTTCAAACAAACTAATTTTATATTTAATAATAATAATAATAATAATAATAATAATAATAATAATAATAATAATAATAATAATAATACATCTTTACAATAAGTTATTTCGCAATTTCATTAGTTGCGAAGATATTATCAAAATTGGTAATTTCTGCTTTGTGCAGTCTCCTCGAATTAATTTTCATAGAAAAATGAAAATTGCCATTTTGTTTGTAATATTAATCGGTGTATGAATAAAAAATGTTATCAAAATCGTTAGAGTGAACTGAGAAAAGCTATTTTTTCTCTTTTTATCCTTCAGTAAACCACCCTTAATTTTAGGGTTAGATTATATATTTTTTTAAAACAGTTGAAGGAACGAAACTTATTAAAACTCTACATACAAGTTTTATTCTGCTCAGTAAAATGAAAGTAACTAAATTGACTTTATTTTAGCTGACATTTAAGGTTATTCTTGTTGACCAATACATTTTTAGTTAGAGTCCATTTTATTGCGTTTTTTTACACGAATTTGTGACAGTTAAGATTTGAGAACATATTAGTTGACATTATTCGTCCAAAAGTTTTTTTTTACTATGGATTTTGTTAGTTTTATTTATGAAAGAACAATAAACAGTTAAAGAACAAAGAGCACATGCTCGCCACTCGAGATATACACCGGAACTGGGAACTAGCTAAAAGTTGCGTGAGACGCTTTGGTGACGTCATCACAGAAGTGGCTTCACAAATCTAAAAGTGGAACAGTTACTAAACTCGTGTTTGTTATTATAGGACTAGTTAAGAGAATGTTTATTTATTACACGCAACACCCCCTCTCAAACACGTGTTAACTTTATTAATGTCTATCACGCCAAGTCCTTGTATGCACTGATGATGGCTTGGTCCGAACAGTCCTTTCGTGAGCACATCAGCTACCATCTTGTTTGTTGGAATGTATTTCACATTGATTTCGCCTCGTTCAAAAACTTCACGCACATAGTGATGCCGAATGTCAATGTGTTTGGTACGAGAATGATACACAGGATTATGCATGAGCTTTTCAGCTCCTTGATTGTCACAATAAACAAGAGTTGGTATTGCATTGACACTCAAGAACCCGATTTCTTTTAACAGGTTTCGTAAGTAAACTGTCTCTTTTGCTGCATCTGTAAGAGCCATGTACTCTGCTTCAGTGCTTGAAAGAGCCACGGTGGATTGTTTCCTCGCCTCCCATGTCACGGCAGAGCCTGCCACTTGAAAAGCGTAGCCTGTGTATGATCTTCTGTCATCAAGGGCTCCTCCCCAATCTGCATCCACGTATCCAATCAGTTCAGCACCAGATCTCTTG
>CABFWB010003030.1:30286-52046 GCA_902151455.1 Timema bartmani
CTTAGGAGAAATGTTTGCATAGCAATGATCTATCTCCATTTTAGACTCAATAGTCAATATTTACATTTTTTATTGGTCAAAATGTATAAATGAATAATTAAATATCAATGCGATGACTTGAAGATCTGCAACACCTTATAAAATGTTAAAACTTTAACCAGAAATCGAAATTTTAATACGAAGTTTTGACCCTTTTGGAAGACATTAAACTGTTTGAAATGCTCTTAGGTGGACAAAGATGCGCCTCTTTTCTCATTGATTCTATATCATTGTATATTATTTTATGCATGTTCTTATGTGGAGTGGTGATAATACAATGTACATTATTCCGTTCAGAAATCTTACGAGTTTATAGAAAGAGAGAGAAAGTCTGTGCGGTGTGCCGTACCATTTATTTTAAAACAGTTGAAGGAACGAAACTTATTAAAACACTACATACAAGTTTTATTCTGCTCAGTAAAATGAAAGTAACTAAATTGACTTTATTTTAGCTGACATTTAAGGTTATTCTTGTTGACCAATACATTTTTAGTTAGAGTCCATTTTATTGCGTTTTTTTACACGAATTTGTGACAGTTAAGATTTGAGAACATATTAGTTGACATTATTCGTCCAAAAGTTTTTTTTTACTATGGATTTCAAGTGTTAAGTTTATTTAGAACTAGATTTAGTAAAATAAATCTCTTTTATATGTAGTTTTGGCAAACAAAAATTGATAATGTTGGAAAATTTTAACTAATTTTTGTCTTTAAAAACAAAATTAAATTATGTATCTCACCGATCGAATATACCTGACCATAACAATTTTTTACAAAGGTTTATAATCAAATATTGCGTTTCTCTTGAATTTAATTTTTATATTCTAAAATTACTTACACTTTTTACCAAAAAAAAGTATGTTATTCTAGCTTTAAATTTTTCTATAGTCACAATGTTGTTATATTTAGTGAGTCACTTATTTATTGATTTTAATAGTTAGATAATTACTTAATTTGTGTTTTGTTTTCCATGTACGTACACTCCGTTTATACTAAAAGTAGCAATGCTACATTTAAAATGTATACCTGGAATGTGTTTGACATGAACATGGTAAATAAAGCCTTATACTGGTTTTGGGCAAAAGTTTGACTATGAGTAGTTTACTTACGACTGTTTTTTAAATTTTAAGAACTTAAAAAATTGTTTTAATCTTTTGGTTCAAAATTGGTGTCGGGATACTATATTTTACATCAATAATAATATATCTTTATTGATCTAAAATAAATCAATTTAAGGGCAGTTTACTTACAACAAATTATAGACATTTTAATTGTTTGGAAATTGACTTTGAAGAATAAATTCAAGTTTGGAACCTGTGAATAATTTTTAATTATAAATAAGAATAATTTTTTATTTTTACAAATAACAAATAATTTTAGGGTAGTTTACAAATAATTTATTTTTAAAAATTTGTTAAAAGTATTTGAACAATTATTTTAAAATGCATACATAAAGAGTGGGTATTGTGGTTAACAAGATGACGTGGTTGTTTTATGGGTAGTTCCCTAAAAACCTATTGCCACAAATATCTCAACACAATATCCCTTTAATACTCCTGAAATTACACCTTAGCTCTGTTGGGAGAGTGTAAGTTTGATTAGCAAGGGCATCTGGTAAAATTCCTGGCATGGTCGAAATATTTACAATGAGTAAAACCAGGATATTTCCTTTCAAAATGATTAAACAAATTCTGGGTGACTGATTCGGTGTTTTGTCTTTCCTATAACTATTTAGTTTATAAGCCATGTGCTGCTATAGCAAGCTGATTTAGAAAGTGTAAGTTAAATATAGCTAACAAAATCCTTGTCGAACATTTGAAAGCATATTCAAAAATATGATATATTTTTTTAAAAGAATATCGCAACATTTAAATGTAGAACTATACATATAATTGACATAACGTTCCACTTTACTTTGAACAGAGAAGTGTATTCAATCAAACGGTACACCGGTTAACTGGTTACATCAGTTCATAGATGCACCACTTTCATCCATGTTCGTAGCTAATGTTGTTTTTGTGTAAATATATATTCCCTCAAACATGCTAGTTTCACCGGTACGTTATTGTTTGCTTTCTAAAACAGTTTGGATATTGAAGAGCCATTATCCATGATGGTATACATGGTGTGTATTTTTTTAAAGCAATTAAAAAAATCCGCTTTACTGTAGCCGTAGGCTGCGTCACCGTCATTTCATGTAAAAACTACATATATACTTTTGTAATGAGATCAAATTGGCTCGCGTAATATTCATAAATTCTCTATTACCCGTAAATGTTTTATTACGCACACCAGCGTGTGAGTCAATTTATTATGTAAATTATGTATTAGCTGATTAATAAGTTATTCCTGGTCCTATTCAAGTTTTAAAAGACTCACTGAATTGTAGAGGAGTGTATGCGATTAGTTTTTAAATTGAACAAGTTTAATAAATATAAAATTGAATCTATACCCTCTCCCTGAGCTAGTTCTATCCAGTCCACCTCACTACACCCTCTCTCTGAGCTAGTTCTATCCAGTCCACCTCACTACACCCTCTCCCTGAGCTAGTTCTATCCAGTCCACCTCACTACACCCTCTCCCTGAGTTAGTTCTATCCAGTCAACCTCACTACACCTTCTCTGCCTCAGGTTCATTCTAATGTTATCTTCCCATCCGTCTTTAGGTTTCCCCAATGTGTGATGTTGAGCACAAAATGGTATGAGACTGAATACCACATGGTATACTTGCTACTATCCAGTCCACCTCATTACTCTGGACCTCTCAACTAAAACAAATACTCATTTAGTTTGTTTTTTCTGGTGACAACAAAATCAGGGTTCTAATCCTGGGTGATGTACTTAGAGTGACTAGCACCTAATGGTTTCCCACTTCTTCCTGCATGGAAATGATGGTTCACTTATTCTAAATTACATCTTACTCTTCTCTATCCTATTATCGTAATTAAAATGCGAGCAATATGGACGGATAATAAGAAGAAAAGGGAGGAAAAAGTATATAATATATTTATGTCCAAGTCATTTATATGTTTTGAAGTGGGCTTATTAGTAAACTAATATTTTAACATTCTTAAACATCCTTCTTTGACGTAGCTTAGTGGAAAGAGGAACATTTTCTGCTTTAACTTCATAATAATACAAAAGGAACCAGACACAGCCTGGGTTCGAACAAACACACGTCCATAAAAATGGTTAGACAAAACACTAAGACACGTTGGCGCTGTTTATCATATCACGAGTACAAGAACATGGGTGTGTCGTGAATGAGACTCGTTTTGATTACAAAATATAGAATAATAATGAATCTGTTTGTACATGTGTCCACACATTGCATCACAGCACTGGTAGATCTGCCAGGGTGCAAGAGGGGACTAAGGGCTGCAGCAAAGTAGGATCAAATGACATATATGAAACTCAGCCATGGCTGGTATTCAAACAAAGGACCTTCCGTTATAAGAATCTAGTCTCAGATTTATAAAGTAACATTTTCAACGGAAGTAGCTTTTAGAAAATACAAACTTCCTTTTTAGCAAAAATCAATTACTTTTCTTCTTAATTATCCTTGTTTTATATGCATTGATGTATTGATAATATTAATAAATAGTATCAAAGGTGACAGCTGCAGATAATATGGCCTGACCTATGAATACTTGAAAGATGATCTTTTAACTTTATAGATGTCAAATAAGGCCTTTTCTATGAAAATTTAACTATATGTATCCTTATCATAGTACAAAAACCCTGGACATGGGGGGTTTAAAGTTCACAATATGTGTGCTTAGGGATCATTAAATATCCCAATTAGTTAAGTGTCTAAATTAGTAGAAAAAATATAATTTAGCCACTTTCCAGGATTATAAAATATTTAAAGGATCAAAGGACAAATATATTATAAATATTCATCATTATCTTGTTGGCAAGAAGTAAAATATAAAAATGAATAGCTGTACCGATTATTTCCATTTAGTTTATTCAAATGGTCGTATATCCCTAGCAGCAGGGCTAGAAAAATAAAACAAAGTGAAATATTTTGATAGTAAATATTTTAAAATATATAAACAATGATATTGCTTGTTTTAAATATTTATCACATACAAATATTGTAATAAATTTAAACATGTAAATTTCTTTCTTCCACAACTTTTCGTTAAATCTTAAATTCGTTCTTAAAGTGAATCAAGCTTATTAGGTTTTTTATGTGTTTACATAAAATATTGTTGAATATTACCTTAATTTATTATTCCTCTGATATGATCACATATATTTGAACCTGTGTGACTTTTCGTAATAAAAATAATTTCAGACTTGGGTCATATTAAATATTAATGCTGGGAAGTTAAAAAGGATGGGATCATTTTTAGTTTCTCTGAATAATTTTTAATGTTAATAATTCTCTTATATTTTCGTATTATTCAAGTTAAAGTTATCCCGATGATTTACAGAAAGTAAAAAAATATGTTAGAGTAGCTTGATTTGATCCAACCAAACAAAATTATATTCTGAAAGAACAGCCATCCCGTATGGCAGAGCAATCAATTACTGAACTAATCGCGCTCTATTTGAGAGAGTCTGTTGGTTTACACATCAGCAAAGAAAATGATAGATCGTAAGGAAGGGGAAGAAAAGTAGATAAAAATGAGGATGAAAAATGATCCTTTTTAACAATTTGGAACATGAATCAGGTTGTCTTAAAAAACGGACGTTAGAAGGAGGAAAAAAAGCTTTGGTTCCTTGGAATAAAAAAAAGTCTCATTTTGGAAGAGTCTACTGCAGGGGCGTAGATCGCTACTTGCATGCAAAATTAATATCCGATAGTTTGTCACTGACAATATACAACGATTCGCTATCAGACTAGGCCTAGAGCTCCCATACTAGCCCGAGATGTGATGAGTTGAAAGTAGCCGCCCCCATCATTCACAATTAGTAGCTCTCTCGTAAGGAATAATATTCAGTATTACCAATACATGAGTTTCAAGAAGTGTTTTGAATGATTTTTTATCTTAAAATTAACTGAATGAATAGTTAACATTTGATATCGTTACTATATTCTAGAAGCCTCGGGTAAAAAAATGTTGTTACATTTAAAAAAGAATATATTTTACTGTTTTAGAAACACCGTCAGATTTCTGGATGTACAAGTAACCCACCCCAGAAGCTCGACGGACCAAGAGGTTATGGTCTCAATTCAGTTCCTTTGCAGAGATTCTTGGTCTGGAAGTTACATTGTTATCACACAAAAGTAGAATATATTTTATTTATATGTTTATTTCCTTGATTGATCCGGAGTTCAAGCTGCCCTTTAATTTGCAAGTCATTTATTTGTCTGAGGTATGTATTTATTTAAATTTAAGATCAAATAAAGATGTGGAACGCTACCTTTGCACAGTTTTTATTTTTTTAAATAAATAGGATTTACCTACCAATGTGAATACAAAATAACAAACACAAAATATAGTTTGTTTTTGTACTTAAGATTGAAAGGTTAATTGAAAGGTCCTTACTCTTTGGACTTGGAGTTTATTTGCCGAGCAAATATATATATATACTAAAGGAAAATACAACGATTGATCACGTGTTAAGGACAGAATTTAAAAAACACATCAATATTATTAGATCTTAGTAGAATAAATAAAGGGTATATGTTAACCTAGTGTCCAAGTTGTATCCAAACAAAATGTCAACACAGTGGCTTGGGCGTGATTGATTAACAATAAGACGAACCTACAAAGAAAGAGAGCTAATTTAATTATTATATTTTAATAGATTAAAGGTAAGTACTATGCCTTATATATAAATATGATTACGTACCATGTATAGAGAGAGAAAGAGAGTGTATATATATTTATTTATTTGATCTGGCTCACTCACTCGTCACAGTATTTCCCCAACACCTGGGTCTGAAAACTTTAAGGTAGCGGAATTTACCCATAAAACCAGAGAAAACTAAAACTGGGAAATTTAAAAATTGGGCCCCAGGAAATTAGGTGGCTTTTGAGATGAGGTAGAAAATTAAAATTTGGCAGAGAGGTAAAGAGACAACTCTAAGAAACCCAATGAATCTTAAAATTTAAAATTTCTAAGAGTGAATAGTAGAAAATGGGTTGGGGGCTTAACCTTTCATAAATTAATAGTAAACAACTTTTTTTCAGTGTAGTAGAAAACTGAAATTTGGTAAGAAGGTGTAAAGTTTACTACAAATAACAATAAGATACTTAGTATTTTAATCGGAGAAAATTGGGGTGGGGGGAGGAGAATTAGGTAAGTAAGAAACTTTAAGGTGAAGCAAAAGAATTAAATTTGCCAGGAATGTAGAGGGATTACTCCAATAACAAAATATATTTTAAATATTTACTATTTAGCAAGGAGGCTGATGAAATAGGTGTTTTCAAAATTCCCAAAACTAAAATAATAAACTGCTTTTCAGTGTTGAAGGAAATTGATATTTCTCAGGCAGGTAAAAAAACTGCCCCAAGCAAACATTAAATTTCGAAATAAAGAAGCAGTAAATGGTGACGGTGGATTTCCTCAAGATTACTAAAACTAATATAAAAAACACTCTCAGTTGTGATACAAAATATTAGCTCGAGATGTAAATCAATAGACATTCCCGGAGAGCCGAATGACATCTGAATATATCTATGATATTATGTAGAATATTTTTAAATACTTGATTAATTTTGTTTCGACAACTGTCTATGTTGGTTTTTGTGTACATTATTTTGTTTTTGTTCGGTGTTTATGAGAACATGAAGGGTTATTTTTTCCTCCATACGTTTTCTTGATGGTGGCGGTAAGTCACTATTCTTAGCCCAGAGGTCTCGGGAAGGACACAGTAAATGATTTCAAAAAGTTAGTTTGGTTATTATTATTATTCTACCTGGTGCTATTCCAATAATGGCATCCAACATCGAAGAGAATCCATAGATTATCATGTAGTTTATATGACAAAAAGTGAGATAGACATCACAAAATATCTATTGAATATTTAATTTTCTTCACAATATTTGTGTGCAACTTATGTAGTTTTTGAATGTATCAGACAGTTGTCACCAAAACACCTATAGATACTTTCTAAGATTCATACATACAAATAATATGCTATGGAGTTAAAACTTTTGACAAATGGTACCCAAACCGAAAATATAAAATTAGTTTCATTTTGTCAATACTTAAATAAAAAAAACAGCTTGTAATTCTCCAAACCAAACAGCCAACAAAACAAATATCCTGAAAATCAGTAGGGCACATTATATGGATGGTATAGTTACTAGTATTTTTTATAATTTATTTTAATAATAGCTAACATTATAATCTAATATTAACAAATATCTAGCCATTGTAGCCAAGAAGCAAAATGGATTTGGAACCAACATTTATATTAATAAGATAAGAATTTATACAGTGAGATTTTCCCTATCGTGTTTGACACTGACTTGAAATAGCCGCGTTCAATTCCCAAATGATTAATTGATAAGTTATATAGCATAACCACAATTAGTAAAATGACCACAGTTACAATAATTATTATAACCGTTGGTAAAATTTCTACAATTACTACATTTATTGATACAACAACTACTTAAAGCCACAACAATCACTACCACCACTATAACAAATAACATTTTAGCCACAACTGCCAACCCTGCAGATTATAATAATACAAAGCTCATAAAATAATGTGACGTTCCTGAAAATAATAAAAAGTGAATATATGTGTTAGGAGTAGGACTAGAGCAGAGAAATTTAAAAAGTATCGTATTGTGGCGTTTTTTTTATCAGCGACGTTGATCCAGTGTAATAGGATTACTTTGGCGATCCTCTACTGAGGACCATTCATTAAAATTAAATAAAGGCATTAATCATAAACAGTGATGACGTATACAAGTGCGTGCTTCTGACAAACAATTGAGGCGCGGCTTTCACTTGGGACTCCCAACAGCTTAGTTTTGAATTTTAAGTCTGTTCTCTCTTTCTGTTTTGGTTTGTTCGGTGGTATATTAATTTGTTCTTCCCTTCATATTCTCTCACAACTGCTACTTCATTATTCACAGAAATGAAAATTACATGAACTAGTATCTAAAATAGAAACAATAATAATAACATTACAAATTGCTAATGGTTAACTACCATTTAATAATTTTAAAAGTCATTTCAACAAAGTAAAAGCACAGTATTAAATATTTATGGTAATGAAAGACTAAATATAGTCTAAAAATAATATTGCATTTTAATTATAATCGGTGTCTATATTTTGAATAATGTATTTTCAAACTACATTCTAAGCTAGTTTGTGAGATTGTACACATTGAACATTAAGAGCCGGTGAATTTTAACACATCTGGGAGCAATGGCGGCTCAGCTATAGTACCCTCTTAAGAGTCCACCCATTGTATTTTAACACATCTGGGAGCAATGGAGGCACAGCTATAGTAGCCTCTTAAGAGTCCACCCGGTGTATTTTAACACATCTGGGAGCAATGGCGGCACAGCTATAGTAGCCTCTTAAGAGTCCACCCGGTGTATTTTAACACTTCTGGGAGCAATGGAGGCTCTTAAGAGCAACAACTTTGAGTACCAGCTAAATTATACAATGGTTTTATTACAATAAAAATATATACAAAAATTATAGAAACTCAATTAATTGACACTACACAAATTGTAACGAGGAGTCCGGAGTTTGAATCCCAATAGGATTTCCTGAGAATGTTTTTAAGCTGTTTTCCACTCTTGACTAAGCCCCCTCTCCTCCCTAACACAGTATTGTAATTAGTACATGTATATATCCCGAAAGGTTAATAAGAAGCAGTGCTAAAAACAACATAACTCACATTAATTATATTAACATTTTTAATATCTTTCGTTTTATTCTCTAAATTAAAAAATTACACTTTGACACGGGAATCGAGCCCAAGTTGGCCTATGTCCAGGGTCATTATTAAACAGTATTTGAAGGTAGAGTCTGTAATAGACCTACGGAAACCATCATCTACATATGAGAGATCAATTAAGGTCGTGATATATCAGATAACGGATACACCTCTCGGGAGGGCTCAATGCTGCCAACTGTACAATAAAACTGTACGAATGCACATATCGTGATGGACTAAGTAGACATGCTACTATATTTGTAGTTATTACGGTTACAGCAGCATCCAAACATCATATTATCCGTATTTAACATATATAATAAACAGTATGGCTATTTAAAGCACAATATTTCGTTCTGTTTAGAGTGTGGTTCACATAACTGAGGGCTTCCATTGAGACATTCAGTAAAATGCTTCGTGTTGCCCTTTGACCTTTTAACTGTTCACCTATTTGTTTTAAGCATCGGTTTTACTAACCGTTCGGTCTATACGCATGTGTACTCATTACGCTAGTGTTTTGGGGATGAATAAAGTGGAACTTTAGAGGAAGCGTGCCCGCATTTGCGTGGAGGGAGCACTCCACACAGATGCGGGTACATTTCCTCTAAAAGCTGTCATTATATCTCATATCCCATCAGTCTAAATATCCGTGTGGTCCAGATGGGTAGTAAGACGCAATGTACATAAACAAACAATCTCTTACTTGGGAGTTTTTATGCCTTGAGCCTGGGATGAAACAGACAATTTACTGGAAAAAAAATTCTCAAATATGTTTCATAAGAAATTACAAATCCGGCAATAAAAATCTATCTCCTTTATAAATGAGTTTTGGTTGGCATTTCTATGATATCTAGGTTCACAGGATCACACATTTACAAACGAACATCAAATATCGCCATGTCCCCTCAAATCTCTAGTGATGTCGTTACATTTTGAGTTCCTCAACCCAAAGTGAATTTCTGATCTGTAATCGTACGTAGGTTTCGCGCAAGAGCTGGTTGAGAGAGAGAGAGAGAGATATGTATGTCGGCTGGAACTGCCAGATTGGACCTGCATTATTTAGCGACTGTCTACTCTAGTCCACTCACTCTCTGTCTGCCTTTGTTTCCGGATTTCAGAGTTGCTCTAATTAGTGATTGATTGAGAGGAGAAGATCCAAGCTCTCTGACACGATGAACCACTGCTTGGAAGACGCTATAAAATTGTATTCAGTTTTTTAAAGAGAATATAAAAACATTTGTTATTTTTAATCTCGTGTGTAAAAGATGTACACGTTTTATTGTGATTTTTCAAATACTAAACAATTTTCTTTATGAATGTTTCACACATTTGACGTGTATCGTGGAAAAACGGAATATTACTACACTAAAGGTAAGCGCCCACTGGGTCGGTACCGCACGGACCGCACGGACGGAACGGTAAGTACAACTAATTCGTAGCATTATTTGTTACCAAGATGCGCCCACTACGTCGGTACCGCCGGCAACGGACTCTCCGCCGTTCCGCCATTCGACAAAAAGTCCGCGCGAGGGAATTAAAATCAAGTGCGGTCCGTTCCGTCCGTGCGTGCCGGTGACGTCATTAGGAAATTTTCTTAGTGTGCGCACCTGTCGGGACAGCCATCTCCGCCATTCCAGCCATTACTGTGTCCTTGAACATTGAGAGTGTGTCTTGCACCGCAACACGTCATGGATGTAGCAAAGCTAATTACGTTGGTGCAAAACTACCCCGAGTTATATCATTTACGGCATCCAGATTATTTTAATAATCTACGCCGTGATAACATATGGGAGGAAATTGGCGCAATACTGAACCAACCAGGTAAGTTAACCCTAGTTTAATATTACTATTTAAAACAATTAAAAATTACAAACACCAACGATAGCAAGTCTGTCATATTTTGAGAGACTGTAGTAACCAATTTACATTTTTAGGGTATGTAGGTAAAACCAAGGACTCTTTTCTCTCGTTATAATCTTTTTGTCTGTGTGTGTGTCTCTCTATTTGTCATTTTTTTAATGATATAGTTGATTGATTTGTTAAGTTTAATTATAAAACTAGACTAATATTAGTTTGACCATTTGTCCTGCCATGGTGGTATGTATAGAGTTGTAGTACTATTAAAGATAAAAGTCCTTTATTAGAAATATGTTGTTATATAAACCAGTAATTTGTGAGCTATAAGCAAATATATATATTTTTAATTCAGTTATTTGAAAATTATTTTGATTCTTATTTCTCTTTGGTGGACAAAGATGTTTATCTTTTCTCAATTTTTCTGTAACAGTGTTTCTAGTTCCTAATGCAATAGAGTAAGTAAAAGTGTATATTATTCCATTTATGATCTTTGTTGTAGTGTTTCTACAACAATGTAGACCTATTATTTAGTTTCACAATTCTTACGAGTTTTTAGTAAATGTCCATTTTAAGATAAAATAGGGAGAAAGTTTGTGCGGTGCACCGCACTATATATTTAATAATAAAAGCTTATGGGAGGGATGAGAGAAAATTTAATATATCGAAGTATATCAAATTAAAATTATTTGAACCTCCCTTATGGGGCATTGTTTTATGGGAATTGACCGGAAAATATGACGGTATTAAAAAATACCACACAAACTCCTTGAATCTTAAGTCCATTTATCTTACAGGGAATAAGTGATATTTTTGTGTTATAAATTTACACGTATGTTTATCCAATAGAACAATAACAAATCAAATAGTACTGGTTAGGCTTAGTAATGGCATAGTGTTATTTAAATCAAATGCATCTTTTTCCTGCTCGAACTCTTTTTGTTTGCCATTGTACTGATCCTAAATCAGAGTTAAAGTAGTCTTTAAAAATGTCTCTCACTGAAAGTGCATCAGAATCTGATAAACCACCCGTTCCTCGTAGAGAAACCATTGATCAGGCGTTTGAAATTGTTACTTGCATATCATCCTCTGTCCAGAAACAGGTGCCTCGCATCAAAAAATTGTGTAAACAACAAATAGCAAGGACAACACACATTAAGTGATCTTGAGAAAGGGCTATCTTCTTCTCAAAAAGTCGGAACCTTTGTACCAAGATTCCAAAACTGTTTTCGACCACATTCCTAGCACGACTCAGACGGTGATTAAAGATTTTTACTTCTTCGTTTCCTTGGATATCGTCACGGGGGAAAGGTCTCATTAGGTTTGTTCGAAGAGGAAAAGCCTCATCTGCTACAATCACGTGTGGAAGGTACACATTACTTCCAGGTAGTTTGTTCGCTGAAGGGAGACCTATTGTTCCATCTTCAAGTCTTTTCCCTAAATCAGAAGTCCCAAAAATACTACCATCAGAATTTTTACCGTAACCACCAACATCAACAAAAATGAACCTTTTATCAGCATCAACCAATGCTAGCAAAACGATGCTAAATCACTTTTTGTAGCAAAAATAGTCTGATCCACTATGATGAGGTGCTTCAATCACAATATGCTTTCCATCTAAGGCACCGACTGCATTTGGAAAGTTCCATTTGTCACAGAACTCTTTTTCAAATCTTTTCCACATCTGTTCGTCCGGTGTTGGCATGACAAGGGGCTGCAACACTTTCCACAATGCTTCACAAGTTGAATGTACTATCTTTCTTATTGTTGTAAGTCCCATCCGGTAGGAAAATGTCATTGACCGGTATGACATCCCTGTGGCCAAAAACCTGAGGAGGAAAAAATTCAATAAGTGTGTATAATAATACTGAGTCTATTAAATTCTCACCCCAATATTTATTTATGGTGACGTACTCGTACTTTGCATGATATGTTTGAAATCAATATATTATTAGTTTATGACAAAAGGATGAGAATTATAAGAAGATTTGGAGGGAGAAAAATTGCTCTAAATTTAAAAATATTTTTGTTCTAAGCTGATCTTTGGTGCAATGTATGCATGTCTATCCATCTCAAAAGCAATTGATATAAATTCAACCAAATTTTGAACTTCCTACAAGAATTCTGTTAATATCTATGTCTGATATTTCAGGTATTGAATGCAAGGATCGTTGGGTGAAAGTACGGGACAACCACAGGAAAGCGCTCCAACGTCGCAAGACAACAAGTGGCCAGGCTGCTACAAGTAAGAAACCACCCAAGTATGAGAAGGAACTTACTTTCCTAGTTTCATATCTTTTTGACGAAGAGAACCGCCAGTCGAATTTCACATCCTCTTCATGTGCTGATTCTAAAGCACAAAGAACAAAGAATGACTTAGAGGAAAATGAGGAATATGAACCCATTGAGCATCTTACGTCACCTGAAGAAAGATCAGCATCATCTTCATCTCTTCCGCCACTTTCAATGGCAACTGCATCAAGACCATTACAGGTGAAAAGAAGAGCTAGATTTCCACCTGAAAAGAGTGCAGCATCCGTTATGCAAGATTACTTATCAAACCGGGCGAACCAAGTCACGGTTAGTAAACAAACCAACCCCGAAGACACGTTAACATCCTTTTTTATGAGTATGGCCCAAACCGTTAAGACATTTCCTTTAAGGGATCAAGTTTGTATAAAAAGGAAGCTCTTTGATATGGCCAATCAAGTTGAAATGTCAATTGCAATTGGAGAGCCTGACCAACCCAAAGGACCTCCAGCAGTTGCAGAGAGCCACAATACTCCAGCATTTAGAGGAGCGATAGTAAATAACAACAATCGGATAGCTCCAGCAGCCCCAGGAAGCTTATACCAACTGGAATCGCCTTCAAAACACCAAGAGAAATCAACAACTTCCATTGAAGAACTGACAAGTGGTGATCCTGTACATAATTATGATTTTTTGTTAAAATATTCTTAAAAAGGCTTGTTAAAATTATTATTTTCTTATAATTGTTTACGGTTTATACTTCATAAAACAATGTTTGGTTGTTAAAAATGATTAATTATTTTTTATGTGCAATCTACACAATTCAATATATAGCAAAGTAACAATAAATAATTTTATTCTAATTAACTTAAAAAAACAACTTCAGATGAGATTTATATTTTTTTTAATTTATAGTTTTTCACTGGATGATGTTGGCAAAATATCTGCTGAAACAGCTTGTTTTCATTTGTAAAAATATGCCGTATACTGTCAGTTTAAATAATTATTTTCTGAGTTTTAGAAAGCTTTTCCTCACCTCAAACAAACTGCAAGTCTTTCCTTAGATCCAACAGGGACTCTAAAGTTGGTTATTTGTCTGCTTAAGTAAGGTTCAAGAAGATCCAGGAGAGTTTGAAACTTTTCATGTGTCATACGAAAGTATGAGAAAAATTTAGCATCATCCTCAACCAGATCAGGAAATAATGTGTGGTATTCACCAAACGTAAGTCTTTTCCTGTTGATGTTGTGAACCCAGAATCATCGTTTCCTACGTTTTTTTCTCTCCTCATCAATTAGAAGGCAACTAATAGCTACAAATTCTTCCTCACTTTCCATATTTAAATAATAAGGTAGTATATAACTCGTAAAAACTCAATTCTAAACATGAAACAAATCCAACAATAAGAGAAATGCAAACAGTACTTCCTTGAGCACGCGAACGAGAAGCTCACCTTCTGCCTCGAGAGCAGCTGAGCAAACTGAGACTCCGTCCGTGCCGTCAGTGCGGATAGTGGGCGCACCCCCCTAAAATGTGCGGTCCGTGCGGTACCGACCCAGTGGGCGCTTACCTTTAATTTTCTTCTTCTACGAGAATCACAATAAGGTATTTTGCTTCTAATATTAAAAACACAGTCCTCAGTACTCCCTCCACTTTCCTGTGGTCTCTAAAACTCGCACTTTGTTGAAAACACTAAAACCCCTCAATACCTGAGTGCTACAAACTACGAGCTGATCCAGCTCTGCTTCCAGAAGCAGATAATTAATAATGTATGTTACTTATAAACCACCTTTACAGCCGGCCTAAACAACCACAAAGATAAACTAAATTATGGAGGCGTTTGCTTGTACCTAAGAGAAAGGAAGGGAAAAAGGTTTATGAATAAATAAATAGAGAAGAACATTCATAAAATGTAAATACTAAAATATTTCTCAAAGCATGCTTTCTTTGTTTCTTTCACTTTATGTTTTGTAGTTTCATGGTTTATTTAATTTTTCAAAGTTATGTTGCCTAAGCAAACCACGCTCAATTCCCGACGTGCGTGGCTTGGAACTCACCAGTGTTTCCGTTACAAAAACACCGGTTAAATGTTTACTATCGTATTATATTATTAGGAAGCGCAATATCTTTTTTAAGCACACTCATATTTACATAGAGGCATTTTCATAAATTGTATAATAATACATTATAGCTAAACAAACACATTGTAATCAGAAACAGAAATAATTATAAATTATACGTAAACAACAAACATTAATTGCAAACCTAGAGCTATACGCATCCCATGCATGTTTAGCACCGGCTTCTTTCAAATCGAAACTGAAAGTAACTTAGAACAAATAAAATATTGAATTATTATTACCAATGAATACTTTCAAAATTTTAGATTATTATTATTTTGAAATGAATTATAGCAAATATTTGAACAAACTCTGAGGTGTTGACCAATATATACTTTCTCACCCGGACAATACCTTTGGTTCAGCACGTCAAAAGTCTTTGGTTCAATGCCTACCAAGGTGTAATTCTAAGAGAGAACAACACATGGTAATAACATGAAACCCGTCCCAGGGGTAGAATGGCTCTAGCAATAAAACTAGATTACTGATGACCGGGAGATCGGGGTTTGAATCAAGGTCGAGAGTATTGACATTGTTTTATATTAATTTAATGGTTTTACACTCTTCCTCCACGTGAATGTGTGTACACTAGCTCTAAGTTCAACCTTTCTCGTGTTTAACCCACCGAAGCTATTAATAAATGTGTGGGTAAAACCAACTGGTAGTAAGAGTAAACATGACAGTTTAAAATAGATTAATTAAATAATTAAATAGATATGTATTAAAGTGAGTAAAGCGCAATTATAATTTATTCTAGGCCATTATTAGAACCTAACTAATCCTTGGGTATGAAATAATGTTAATTTTATTTGAATAAGGTTAGTATAATATATTTCTATACGTACTTTAAGTATCAGTAAAACTTCAATGGATAGTTTTAAAAACATTCACAAATCTATTTTCCATTATATTGCCTCGCTTAGATCTGTCTTTCAAATTTTTTAGGACACTCAGGAAGAAGAGGGTGTTTTCATCTCCTAATTCTAAGAAAAATATTTAAAGGGACAACTATTTATTTTATAATTTATGATTTTATTTAATGTAAATACGCAGAAAAATATTATTTCATTCTTATTACTTAACGGGTATTACTTAAATGATTCCTACTAGTGAATGTATTAATCCTAGAATGTTTAACATTTGCAACCAGCACATATTTCAAAATGTATTCGTTCATAAACAATATTGTTAAATATTGTGTGGTACATAAAAACATACAATTATGAAAATAATATTTAATAGTCAGGAAATTAAACATACTAGAAGTGTCTAGTTAAGATAAAAATACTCTTTAATTATGAGAATGGGAATATAGAATATTAACAAGATTATATTTAACTAACTCAATAAATTGTATTCATTAAAATAATGTGTCTGTACCATGAGTGAGTTCAGAAGTGGTTGGCTCTCTTGGACACATGTGTACCATGTATATGTGGCCGTCTGTACCATGAGTGAGTTCAGAAGTGGTTGGCTCTCTTGGACACATGTGTATCACGTGAAGAGAGATGCACGTGTATAAGAATAAGGTCAACTATTTAATTTAACTTCAGATGAAGTTTTAAACTTACATTTTTAAATGTTTGCAGCTCCTAATCTCGCCTAGATGGATAGTTAACATGATAAATTTGTCCATGAAAAACTAAACCCAATATGTTGTAAGGAAATAGTTGTAACGGGCTAACCAATCTAGCCCTGTACTGTCCATAATTACTGCACTTAGTCACTGGTCAAGAACACCACATATATTATACCCTGATATAAATGCAAGTGTGTTCATGTATAGATCTCCATGTGTTACATACCACACGTCTCGGATACAGCGCGGCGCCATCAGAAAACTTCCCCTGCCCCACCGTTCTCGAAGCACTGCACTTGACCGGTCCGAGTCTCAACAACAACTGAGGGCAACGCATGGCCTGATAGTCCGTTGGAGCCTCGTTTACTTGGGCCTACGTGACCGATACCAAGTAGTGGTATTATCAAGTTTGATTCATCATTCAAGTTCGTGGGGAGTAGGCGGCTATATGGCCAGGCTGGAGTCTTAGGTTTTTTGTATAAATTGTCGAGAGGATTAGCTTCTCACACTATTAATATCCTTTGTTGTTTATGTTAACCTTCTATGACTTAGTTCACTAGACGTGAAGTCATTTAGCATTACACATGTTTCCTGCTTGGTCCTTAAGACCAGCAGTTTAAATTGGGATGATTCCCACAGCTTAGCCCGTATGACCATTTTGTAGTCTGCGACGCAGTTAGTTGGGAAAGGGGCTGTTCAGATTGTTCCAGGCCTAATGATAATACCTAGTTAGGTATATTTAACTTAAGTTGTTCACCAGTTTCGGTGCTCAACTTGTGGGTCGTTTCTGCCCATCTGGCTTATACCAATAGGTCATGCGCCAGCTCATGACAAAGCAAGGCGAGAACACTGAATTGAAACTTACCCTGTACTATTAGAATTGTTGTCTATTTTCGGCCGATCCATCTTTGTCTGAAGCCGACAGCTAACAGATTGGAACTTACATAGCTTAACCTGTCTGTCAAATTAGTGGGCGCTTCACGCCATACTCACCCCTAAAGAGTATCTGCTATTTAACAATCTGTGTGGCTAATTAACTTGGAACAGTTAAAGGAATGTTTTAGTGTATATTGGTTTGTGTTCTGAAGATATTTTTGTACCTATCTCTGCCTTTTATTACATTCAACTAATTTGTTAAAATGCACTCATATCTTTTCCTTTCAAGTGTCTTCTATCTTATTTATTTACCTTGTTAGCAATCGCTGTCTCTGGTATTTACTAGAGCAATGGTTCAATAGATATAACTTCCCAAAATTGTAATATTAACTGCCAACCCATACAATTTTACTGAAATGTTTCAAATGTTAAATTATCATATATTATAAAACAACACAATACGAAACTTTTTAATATCGTTGAGTTCCTAGCCGGGATAGTAATGTGGATGTAAATTAGACACACACACACATATATATATATATATATATATATACGTATAATGTTGACACTAGAGACACACACTGAAAGCCTACTGGATAGCAGAATTGACAAATGTGTTCAATTATAATAATACGGCTTACATTGCATGACAGTATGTTCTCTGTCCTTATCTACCCATCACAACACACTACAATTGTCATGCAGTGTTCTTACATTAGTTAAAATAGTTTGTAAGTTGTGTGCTTATACAGATCTGGGTTCAAACATCCCGTATTATGAATAAATATACACCCACAGTAGTGTCTCAAGCTATGGTCCTTGGGCCATAACTGGGTGGTTTGTCCGATCTGCAATCTTTAAATAGATTTGTTTAAAATATTAACAAAATGAGAGAATGATTGGGTTTCGATTTCCAGTCGGGTGTATTGAGAATGGTTTCTCCTAAATAGTTTTACATTTTCCCTCCACGTAAATGTGTGTAACCTTCCTTTAAATTCAGCCTTCCTCATCCTTAACACATAAGTGTAATTAGTACATATGTCTACAACCTGAACGGGTAGTATGCTGCGGTGCTAATATATAAATATGTGCTTATATTTTACATATGTTTGGTCAGTATGGATTTAGTATGTAAATTTAAAAAACTTGTTTTTTGTACAACTTGTGGTCAGTATCGTCTTGTCTGGTTTGTTAATGACGGGAGGTTGGGGTACTAAGCTGACTTGCCCTAAATGGTTTTACTAATCAAATACAATACATTAGTATTAAGAACTCATGATTGAGCTAGGAGAATAGGATGAGTAAGATAAAGTTCAAGTAACTTATACACTGTGCAACCTCCTTCTTGTCACCAACCTAGTATAAGGTGCAAAACATTATAAACAATCAAAGTGAATAGGCAAAATATTGCGCCTCAGAAACACGCAAATCATCCGGTTGCCGAAAAAGGACCAACTACAGCCTTCCTCTGATTTGATTACTCCTAAATCTTATGGGTATTCGATGAAAGGTAGACAAGTCACAATCAAAAAAAAAGAAAAATGCAAGGGATTAAGTTTGACTTTGATTTTAATAATCTAATTTGAGATGGTCATAGAATATGAACATTTAATAAATATATATATGTACAAGTAAGAACGTTTATTACACCCCATTTTTATACGTAGTCAAATGTTTAAATTCCCAAAAACTCAGAATTAAATATTAGTAATTCAAAGGTAGGCAAACTGGATCACCTCCAACAAAAAATTTAAAGATCAAAGTATTAACAACAATAAGATTTTTTCAATTAGTCTAAATTTACTAAATAAAAAAATTAACTCTCGGAAAGTCTAAATTAAAGGTTCATGATAGAGTTCTTTAAATATTCCCAATTTAGGTGTTCAAAAGCAAACGTGATAATTTTATTTAAATGTATAAACTACCAAAATATATATTTAAACCTCAACATCTTAACTTCTCAAAGTTTATCACAAACATAGATAAGCAAGAATTAGTAAATATCATGTAATTCCTCTACGTCTTAAGCTTTCTCGTTATTTCTGAACTTTACATACAAAACACAGACAGAAATAATTATTACAAAAATAGTGACTTGGCAACGTCTTTAGTTATTTCATGATATCATACATTTACTTTATTCACCATTCATCAAAAAACTGGACTAACCTTGCCACCAGCAAAAATCGGTCAAAGCATTATACCAATGTTATTTGACTTTAGTGTTTGTTGGTTACAGCTATTAAACTCACCAAGAAACTAAGTCACCAAGACTAAGATGCAATCACTTTATCTGTGCACCCAATGCCTTCTTTAAATGTAACAGTTTATTACAGGCTCACTCTGTTCACTCTGAAATATAATAGTCTCTTACTTTGACGGATTACATTCTGATGCAGCTTTTAGGGTTGGACCATAGCATAACCCGTCAAGGTAAGCAAATTTGGTAAATAAAATCTATATTCTAACTTACTTATTCCTACCATATTATTATAATTATATCTGTCCATGTTTGAGAATATCCCCATGTCAAAAAGCACATGAGCTCGTGTGTGAATACATTATAGAGCTCTCGCCTCTCATACAACTGTCAGATAAATCGTCCACCAATGGACTGTTTGGATGTATGTGACATGGTATCGGGAACAATGTCAAACAACATCAGTGAATGTCTCTCGGATACAAACTAGAGATAAGTTGGTGATGTTCTCTCTCCTTCCTAGACGTTGGGACGGAAGAGCGCATGAGTTGTATGAGCTGTATGAGTTGTATGTGGGCGAGATAGAGAGAGACAAGGGGATATGTAGAGTGAGATAGTAAAGACTAATAGCATTTTTATTGGAAGAGAAAACAGTTCTATGGTCATAGAAACAACTGCATCTGGCACAAACCTTACTGCATCCATTTTCATATATTAATACTTCCAGTCATGTGATCTGCACTAACTCTTACTGTTAAAAGCAATGCCTCTAAGCTATAACAAATCATATAGTAAAATGTCATCAATAATGAACGCAAACAATATGTTTGTATTTTCTAAAGGTCTTCTCCTATGAAAACTGGACTGTGCTCACCCAATGATGCTGAGCATACGTTTGAGAGTACCTCATTTAACTATTGATTCTTATTTTAATGTCAGCAACTTTACACCTACTGTACCGTTATAAGTTATTTGTATTACTCAAATGAAAAATGTACACTTGATGGACCAGACCGCCACACAGCCACGAGGTCAATGAGAACCAAACCAAACCAAGGATTAATCACACCGAATATAAAATGAGAACAAGACTAGACCAACTCCCAGAACCTAGAAAGTCCCGTCGCGAGAATGACGCCTTAGCCCATTTGATATAAGGAGCGGGCACCCCGTGAATTAATTATCTTACTCTTTTGTGACTGTTTTTGTAAAAAAAAAAAAATTCAAACTAACAAAGAGCCTAGAACTAACTTATCGGGTCGTAAATTTTGGTTTAAGAATAAATATGGAACAAGAAATTATAATATTATGGTTTCTTTTTTAAAATTATTTAATATAACTAAAATATTATATTTTGAGTACTAATTATGTAAGAAATGCTCTAATTTCATTTTTTAAACTTATGAACTAAAACTTTTAAAATTAATATGTTAAGTTCGTATGCTGTAAAGTTGAACTTAATGTCTTTTACCAAACAAAGGTAATCTCGTTAGAATTCCGGAACTAGATGGCAATTCAATATAATCATCAAGACAAGTTATCAGGACAAAGTAGTAGGAGGCCTCAATCCAGGCGTATTCTTACATGAATAAACAACCAAAAACTAATCTCAAGATAAATAATTATGATCTGAATCTACTTTTGTTCCTATCCATAGAGTTTTTAGAGAGCTTCGAGCCAAAAGGGACGAGCGTGACGTAGAAAGGGAGGAAGCCTATGTGAGTGTGTGCATGTGTGTTTGAAAGTGGCTACTACTAAAGTAGTGCGTGTGTCTGGGCGTACCCCCTTGCTTTGCGAGCGGACTTCGTATGTTTAGTTGGTAGAAGGCTTCATGTTCACCTTTACATCCTTCCCCCAACCATCCCCTTACATTCAATCCTTCCCTTCATATTCTTCTTCAAACCATCCCCTTACATTCAATCCTTCCCTTCATATTCTTCTTCAAACCATCCCCTTACATTCAATCCTTCCCTTCA
>CABFWB010003030.1:53650-89841 GCA_902151455.1 Timema bartmani
GAAGTCTAGTCGAATATGGGAAATATTCTCAAAGCCAAATCGAGGTTCGAATATTTTTCTATTTAATTTTGAGTAAAAATATTATGCTGACATTGAGTATATTTATCTAACATCAAACTAAATATTACATTATTTTTTCTTAACACTAATATTTGTAGCTTATTGCCAACATATAAATGCTATATTCACTTTACCTTTGTATTAAAAACACTTTATGTGTACAGCCTGAGTCAGTAGTTTTAAATATAATTTAAGGAATGTCATGTTCCTCACAAATGTGCTCAACTATCTCTCGAGTCTGCTGCTAGCCTACCTATTAACAGGAATTGGAATTGAACATACTGATTCATGTAGTAAACAACTGAAATGGCTGCATGTGTGAATTTTAGAATATTAAAAAAAATATTTTCAATACTCAAGAAACACTTCTCATTTTCAGTTGGTAGCAATCAATGTTTGTGATCAAGGGGGTTAGAGGTTATGGCGCGTCTTGAAATTCAAAGTGTTAAGGAAATTTTCCAAATTCCACAAAGAAAATAAAGCAAACTTGTTCTAAAATACAAAACGATAAAATATTTTTTATTCCTTAAGGTAAATTCAGTTCATTTTTATTTGATGTAAAATATAAGTGTAATATAATCCTAAACTTTAAATAATAGACGAAGCTTCGAAATACTGCCCAAGTCAAACATGGGTTCGAATCAAGATTGGCTTCGGCTTCGAATTTTTCGAAGCTTTGCACATCCTTATTAGATGCTTACTTTGAGGGTAGGTATGATTTAGGCTACACATAGGAATTGCATCCGCATTAGCGTTGAAAGAGAATTGGAAAAGTACCTTAATTCATCACCTTTGACTAGTGCGCGCGGCTAGGAAACGTTCTTTATTCTCCTTATCACCAGGAATACAGTTTATTGAGAACCTGATGCCTGGGACCGTACGACCACCAGTGAACCTGAAATAATACAAAATATTCAAGTAATTATTATGTTGTATACAAAATACAGTATTGTTATTATCTATATACAATATGGAACTATTAAGTTTCACATTTTAATACTGTAGACTTTTTACTTTCTCGGTGTTGACGATATTTAATCCGTTAGGCTCACTAAGTGTTTGTAAATCAAAATATTACGTGTAAGTGGCACACCATTTTTATTTTCCTAACTACTTGTGTAAAATAAAAAAATCTATTAATTTAGTTTAAAAATATACTTGCCAGTAGTCACGTGGTATCAAGTTTTAGGCTCCCTTTATTTGATATTTTCTCGTGCATTTTGTATCTATGGTGAGTCTTGTCTCTCATTCTTGGTCCAGTTTTGAACCATTCTAAAAGTTAGAGCTAGTACATCAATGCAGGCTGAGAAAGGATTTATATTATATATATACATTATTTTCCACGTTTAAGCTAAGCAAATGCGGATATATTTTCTAAAGATTCTACTTTTCTCATCTCTAAGGTTTGAATGCAATTAAATTCGGATATCCCAGACGGCTAGTAAGGAATGGCGATAAAGAATATTTTAAGTAAATATAAATACAAACATTTTTGTACAAAGAACATTCAGATGCATTTGTTCTGATGTGGAAATTAAAATACAACTCCTTCTACAATCAGAGTTTAACAGAGGCTAATACTAGGCTACATATTAAATCATCGTGAAAAGAGTTTCCATTTAAATAAATTAATGTACTCAGTTATTAAAGGATGGTTAAATCTCTTCTGCCTCTACAGGAACCCGAATAACTCGTATCAATATTTGATTCAGAAGTTATTACACTTCCCATAGATTATTAATATTATTCCTTGAAATGTATCTTTAGTACTTCCTTCCCTCACTTTCTAGATAATATTCCTTACAATTTATCTTTGTTCTCGAAAACAAACACACGACCAGCAATTGATTTCAATATTAATGTTTATGGTTCTGTGCAGTAACCGTTGATGAGAAAATATAGGAAGTAAAACATTTCTGCCGCTTTTATTCCAAAACAGAGGTAACTGTGATGTATCACGCTTGGAATCTCCCTCGAGGCTGCCGAAAATGGGTAAATGAAAAATAAAAGGAGAAAAAAGAATAAGATCATTCTTTTCTAAATTTCTTTTCCGGTAGAAATACAATTCTATTTCGCCGGTTATTTTCTTTACCATGATTTTTTTTTCTCCCTGTCTCATTTTCCACTCCTATTCTTTTTCCTTTACCTACTTTGAGAAGGGAACGAGAGAAAGAAAGATTGGATTTGTCAAAAATAAAAGTAGACACGGAGTGGCTGTTGCGGTGTAAGTTCTTATCTTCCCGTTTGGAGGATTTCCTTATTGTGACTTATTTTGGGAAGAGAACATTTGCATCTGATCTGAATGAAAACTTGTTTAACAAAATAATAGCAAGTTTAGCTACAGCTATCGCCTTCCTTCTCCAATATCAGTACTTTCAATTAAACACTCACTTTTTATTTGCTTCCTTATCAAGATCAAATATCACAAGAAACAAAACCCATTTTAAGTTTTATTTTCTTACCCGTTTTGGTGTTCAAATGGACTAAGGAATCAGTCTCGCAATATAATGCACTGGCAATACGGGGATTTTAGGGTAGAGTCCAGGTGTAGGGAATTAAGAATGTGACTTCCTAAATGTTTTACTGCTCTCCCTCAACGCTAATGAGTACACGCTTCCTCTAAATTCAACCTTCCACATTCCTGACACACAAAGGGGCAGTAAGGTGTGCTACTACTGGTCCTGGATGGTCACATGTTTACCTAAACGAAAAGTTACCAACTTTCTTGCTTGTATCGGTTACAGGGTCTGTAGCAAAGAACTGTCTCATTTGAAGATTTGTTATTTCTGTGAAGATCTACAGCTCAAACATTTTGTTTTAGAAACCTCACTCACTTTATTATGAAATAGGGAGAGTGTAAATCATTTACCTCAGTTCACACAAACTGCATTATTTTAGGAAAAGAAAGAAACTTTTCATGTCTGTGAAGTTTTTTGGGAATAAATGTTTTTTGATAAGTGCATGTAGGCTTTTGGGGAGGCTAATATACTAAAGAAATCTTTGAATGTTAATTATTTATTTTGGTATCGTTCTAAAACAAAACAAAAATTCACACATTGTCCAAATACAAATCTTAGACAGTTTGAAAACTATTGTTTATGAATAAAATAATAATGCAATTTACATAAAATCTCATAAATACACCAATAACTACTTTTAGAATAGCCATATCCTTGAACCCTTCATTATAGCAACTAAAATTTGTGTTGGTTATCATCGAGTAAACGTTCTAAGCTGTCATTTGTATCTCCAAGAGGTTGGTCTTCAGAAAAAAGCCAGTGAGCTGTGAGTTGTATCTCCAAGAGGTTGGTCTTCAGAACAAAGTCAGTGAGCTGTGAGTTGTATCTCCAAGAGGTTGGTCTTCAGAAAAAAGCCAGTGAGCTGTGAGTTGTATCTCCGAGAGGTTGGTCTTCAGAACAAAGCCAGTGAGCTGTGAGTTGTATCACCAAGAGGTTGGTTTTCAGAAGAAGTAAAAGTCAGTGAGGTGTGAGTTGTATCACAAAGAGGTTGGTTTTCAGGAAAAAAAGTCAGTGATCTGTGAGTTGTATCACAAAGAGGTTGGTCTTCAGAACAAAGTCAGTGAGCTGTGAGTTGTATCACAAAGAGGTTGGTCTTCAGAACAAGGTCAGTGATCTGTGAGTTGTATTACAAAGAGGTTGGTCTTCAGAACAAGATCAATGAGCTGTGATTTGTATCACCAAGATGTTGCTCTTCGGAACAGAGCCAGTGAGCTGTGATTTATATCAGCAAATCAGGTGTTAAAATTAATAGCTCCCTGAAATGTTATGGAAACTTGACTTTATGACTTTGCCATTATTAATTTGAAGCTTGCCGATTTCTTAATAAAGGGGATCTTTACTAGGAATACCTTTTAAATCGCTACCAGAATACTTGGCAGAGAAATCTAATAGATATAAAAATATTAAGTAATCCTACAAAAATAATTGCAATAAGAGTTTAGGATTGATGATATATTCTTTAAATTGAAAAATGACACCTGTACACAGACTTCAGGCTTAGTCCTGGCTTCGATTTCAGTGTCTAGTTGCTATTATTTGAAATAAAGTATATTATATTTAGAAGAAGTTATAACTGTATTTAAATAATAAAAAGTCTTGCTATTTAATCCTTTGATAATAATAATGATAATAATATATATGTTGTTCATATAAATTGGAACAAATACGATTAGATATTGAATTAAAAAATGCTCAAATACTAGAATATTTATTATTAATCTTAAAATACTCAAAATATAAATATTCAAGTACAATTTTAGTACCTTTTGTTAGTAAACAATACTATTATTTATTAGAATCACAAATTTAAATAAAGACTATAAAATCCCTTTTAATATGAGCTTAAACAAAGGAACATAAACATATTTTTAGGGTTAGGTGTGGGTTCCTATCTTTAGGGCCGGTCTTATGACTACCGGATAAATATTGCTATCGGAAAGTTAAAGTTAGAGACCAGATAAAGGTTATCAACCTCTTTAATATTTTACGCGTATTATAAACTGAATTTATCTGCCGGATAGCTATATGTAGGATAAATATATTTTTATGCAGAAAACGCAAGGTTGGTACTGTTTTTACTGGTGCGCGAATGCGTATAAACCTGGATAGTGGCGACACCTGCAACGCTCAACATTTTTGTTAAATAATGGCGGCTAAACGAGTGCGAGGAAACAGATGGAGTTACGTGGGCGCAGAGGCTAGGTTGTCTTGCAAGTACTAATTTCGGTGTCTGCTAAAATGTGGTCAATAGTTTGGTATAACGTTTACAAAATTTAATTTAATCTGTTAACATTTAATTAATTTGTTATTATATAAACCATAACTCTACAAATAGCTTGTCAGTTTTTATAAAAGTGTGAATTAAATGTTCTAACTTTATATTTAATTAGAGCCTAGGTATGTGCTTACTAAACATGTGAACCAAGGTTCTAACCTAACACAGATTCTGATAGACGAAATCTCATTAAAAACAACGCGACACTATGGCAACAACCATTTTAACTTTCAGATAAACTTTATCAGGTACTTAAAACCTCCCGATAAAAATGTGATGGATAAATTCTGTCTGGAAGTCATAAGACGCACTTTTAACTTATCTACCAGATAGAAATATATATCTGCCGGATTAATATTTATCCAGGAGTCATTAGACCGGCCCTTGGAGGATTTGGTAAAGGCCGCACATATGAGATTGCAGTGCAATCTTGTAGATGAGTCAAATAAGGTACGAAACCAAGTATTTGAAGGAGAATCATAATTCATTATAAACAACATTTTGGAATGGGTTTAGTTTCCTAGGCCCACCCTCACCCTCTCCTTAAGTACTGCTATAATTCAAGGCAGGTATTAGCATTATTATATAATTCCAACTTATAAGTATATTCCAAAACAGATAGTAGATAATCGGTTATATATCATATTTTCTTTTACAAAACCAAATAATATTTATATTTATGAAAATAACTAGCTTTCCTCTCTATGTAAACTGCCACTAACGAGAAAACAAAAATTAATTAATAAAAATAATTATTATATCAATGACTTGTAAATATTATGATACAAATTGATTGTAATTATTAAAATAGCAAACAGCTTATTTATAAAATAAATCTGAGGGTGCAGCTGCGGATATTATGAAACAATCCAACCCAATTGGATGACCACATTGAAATTGGAAAAGCTACAATAATCAATAACTCTGGCAATAAAACTCATCTTGGCAGTCGTCTAGGTTTACCTCGTAACTCCTGTTGGTGATAAACAGAAATATAGATATAGTGAACTAGTGAGGTTGACTGGCTCAGGAACAGGTATAATCCTACCTGGACCCAGAGCTACTACCGCTCTTGGAAAAGCCTCAAGGGAACTTGTGAGGGTGACTGGCTCAGGAACAGATATAATCCTACCTGGACCCAGAGCTACTACCGCTCGTGGAAAAGCCTCAAGGGAACTTGTGAGGGTGACTGGCTCAGGAACAGATATAGTCCTACCTGGACCCAGAGCTACTACCGCTCGTGGAAAAGCCTCAAGGGAACTTGTGAGGTTGATTATCTCAGCGGCTGCCAAGTTTCTTTAGGTAGAATTTAATAAATCAAACTGGGCGAGAATGCACGTAATAAATATAAATTTAATATATAATATAAATATAATAAATAGTGAAGATACACGGTAAACAATACGCGATAAACTGACATTAAACATTTACCAACCACCTGCTTCCAACATAAATCTCATGGACTCGTTAAACCGGGCTATTCTCACGCGGGGAAACCATGAACACGCCATTAACCACAACTTGAAACGTCAAGTAAAGATTAACCACGAATATAGAGAGAGGGGAGGGGGTGGACGATGCCAATCATACCAACAACAAACAGATAAATAGCCCTTGCCTCAAATGTCATCTCCAAAACTGGCTCAGGAACAGATATAGTCCTACCTGGACCCAGAGTTACTACCGCTCGTGGAAAAGCCTCAAGGGAACTTGTGAGGTTGATTAGCTCAGCGGCTGCCAAGTTTCTTTAGGAAGAATTTAATAAATCAAACTGGACAAGAATGCACGTAATAAATATAAATTTATATATAATATAAATATAATAAATAGTGAACATACACGGTAAACAATACGCGATAAACTGACATTAAACATTTGGCCGACCACCTGCTTCCGACAATAATCCCATGGACTCGTTAAACCGGGCTATTCTCGCGTGGGGAAACCATGAACACGCCATTAATAACAACTTGAAACGTCATGTAAACCACGGATATATAGTGAGAGGGGAGGGGGTGGACGATGCCAATCATACCAACAACAAACAGATAAATAGCCCTTGCCTCAAATGTCATCTCCAAACAAGAAACGGCCACACCACCGTAGAGTAAAATTATTATTTTCACCTGTTGTCACATTATAGGTCAGTACCTACAGAATAATACAATAACAATCAGCATGGGTGTGTCATATTAACACTGCTCTATGAATATAAGCATAGGTGTGTCATATTAACACTGCTCTATGAATATAAGCATAGGTGTGTCATATTAACACTGCTCTATGAATATCAGCAAGGGTGTGTCATATTAACACTGCTCTATGAATATCAGCATGGGTGTGTCATATTAACACTGCTCTATGAATATTGAAACCACAATTCCAATAGTTCATCTTTAAATTAATTTAAATACTATTCGTTAGTTTACAGGCGGAGAACCAGATCTGGTCCGCGGGCTGTAGTTTACCGACCTTGGGCTTAGGTTAGGTTGAAATATATTTATCATGCAAATACGGATGGTAGCTATTCCAAAATATTCTTTTCGGATTTAGGAGCACAATAAAGAATAATTTCATCGAATATTGAGATATTTTTTTCATTTTCAATATTTCAATAATCTGTTTATACTTTGTATACATAAGGGAGTAAATGTCCACTAATAGTCATAGTTTTAAATTATATCTACTTTTACGCTGAGTAAATATTTTATTTTTTGGTTTACCTAGGCCAATGCTAAATATTTTTATTAATCTTTAACACAAACTTTATTGATTACTACCGGCCAAAAGCCAAGAGCCAAAGACTGGGGTTTATAAACAGAAGGTTTCAATAAGAGTAGTTATCCCTTTTCTTTCCAAATGCGTAGTCGTATACACGTTTCTCCTTTACGTCCAGTTGGTTCCCAAAGGGTGGTTCGTGAGCTGTTCCTAGGGGGTCCGCGACAACCACCAAAATTTAACAAAATAAAAAGCTATAATATTTAAACAACAGTAGACCTAATTTTAATCAATAACAAGCTTCCCCTCCTCCTCACCCACCTGCGCAGTTCTGACTGCGCATCCCAAAGGTACTTCCCCTCCTCCTCACCCACCTGCGCACGATGCCAATCATACCAACAACAAACAGATAAATAGCCCTTGCCTCAAATGTCATCTCCAAACAAGAAACGGCCACACCAAAATCATTACTGATATAATTCACCCTAATGTAACTTATCATGAGAGAAACTAGTTAATAATTGTTTTTTAATTTTGAAATGATAAGTTGTTTAGTATCTCAAATAGTTGTGGAGATATAGAAATTTCCGCTTCTGTGAGGTGCCCTAAAAGTCACTCTCATTTGAAACTGAAAATAGCCATTTTATGTATAATCTTAATCAACGCATTGATACGAAATTTAATCAAAATCGTTAGAACCTATTTTGAGAAAAATATTCTTTTCTCTTTTCGCCCCTTAGTAAATTAGTCTTAATTTTAGGGTTAGATAGACACACAGACAGACGGCATTGCAAAAACCACTTTTTAGGGTTTGGGGGTGATGAAAAGTCGATATCCATCAACATCTCGGTTTATATTTTTTTGACGGTCGCAATACTTTACCATAAGTGTTTGAAAAGTTAAAAAATATATAGATTTGCGTATAGCTTGAAAACTATTGGTTTTATAAAAATATGTTTCAAATAAAAGATTTGTAATATAAATAAACCTATATATTTGCATTGATAAGTAATTTCATATCTCAAATAGTTACGGAAATATTATTTTAAAAAATAAGAGAAATTACGCATCAGATTGGAACCCTTAAATTTATTTTGACCAAAAATTGAGGGTAACCATTTTGTTTGTAATATTGATTAATGTTTTGAAATGAAATTTAATAAAAATCGTCTGAGCCAATATTGATCAAATCAATTTTTTCTATCTTCACCCTTCAGTAAACTACCCTTAATTTTAGGGTTGGATGTCCAATTCTAAAAACCCCTCAGGGCAACCTTGTGGAAACCCCAGATCCCAAGTTTTAGCCCGATCGGTAAAATAGTTTAGGCTCTACTCCGAGGTACAGACAGACGGAAATTCAAAAACCACTTTTTCAGATTCGGGGGGTCATGAAACGTCGAAATTCATCAAAAACTCGAGTTAGAAATTTTTAACAATCACAATACTCTCTCTATCTGTAAGGTAGCGAGAAAGTAAAAAAGCTTTAATGCTGCAGATCCTGATCAAACTCTGGACATCAACATTAAGACCTATTGCTAAGTTAATAAGTAGGTAGCCATTTTAATATCACCTTTATTGCATTATAACATAATACAAGTAATTCTAATATAAATTGGAAATAAAAGTAGAATTAGAGACAAATCAAAAATAGAGTGACAATTCAATTTTTAAATGTGAATAGTTTTCAAATCATAATTAAAAAAATATGAATTAATGTAAAAATAGTTTTTCCACTTAGATCTACTTAGCAACTACCTTAAGTCAACATAGCGAACTACCTTAAGTCAACATAGCGAACTACCTTAAGTCAACATAGCAAACTCTTGTACAAAATAATGTACGTATATCAACATAGCCAGCGAAGCTCACATGAGGGAATGGAACATTAATTACAGATATATGCCGTATCAACTATCATAATCGAAAAATATCCCTTAACAGGGATAACAGGGCCCATTGTTAAAGAAGAGGTAAAACATGTGTCTGATATGGCTATGATGACACTTAAATAATTGTGACAAAGGTAAATATTTACATTTTAAAGATTTGAAATTTAGCCGTAACTTTCAACTGAAGTTATAGTAAAATTATTTTAACTATTTTTGGTCAAAAATTCCTTTTATTTACCGACTTTAATACCGACATCCAATCATGTTATTTACCATCAAAGGGTATATAGGCTCAGTGCAAAGTGCTCTTAACTAAACACATCAAACTGTCAAAATAATTGGTGTTAGAGGAATGAGTCTTATGTCAAAATAAAATTCAGTTCACGATGATCATTTCGTACACTTATTCTGCCGATCTCTCAATTAAGAAAAAACTTGTACAAAGAGTGAAAATATGACTGCAGTAAAAACCTGAGTATAGTTCTTTCATTAGAAAACAATTTTTTTCAAAGCAAACCAATTGGAATATGGGAATTTAATGATATTCTCATGTCTTTTAAGGTTTTTATAACCGATTCTGAGAAAACTACTGTAATTGCCCAAGTAGTTTACAAGAAACGGTGAGTTATGTTTTAAGATTTTCTAGTATTTGATCGCGGTAAACATGATGCCGCTTGTATTTTCTCTGTAAGAACTTACGAAGTAATCACGAGTCGCGCCACCAGTACTGGTGCACATAGCCTATAACCGTAGTCCCGTTGGAGTGTACTGATTCTCGGCGTTTCACAAATGACGCATGACCCAAATATTAAACCAAACCATAATTTTAGACGAAAGTACTATCTGTTTTATGACAGGCTTAAATTTTCAACTGTAACGAACCATTTAATTTGGAACAAAAAAAACTGTCAAAGTGGCCCAGATGTTTGACACCTTAATCATGTCCCAGAGACACACGCATTAAATATATCATTTAACTCACTTGTTTCTATGAAATAAAGCTATTTACTCTACACAATGTCTACAGTTACAGTCATAACTAACAGTTTACACAGTGGCTTCCAGACTTTCTGAAACGGGGTCAACTCAGCCTCTTGAGGACAGATGATTAATGGCCGGAGAGTTCGTTGTGCTGACCACATGACACTCTATCCACACAAGTTGGAACTACCTTCGTCAACAGATGTCGCGTCTCGGTCCATATTGCTTGATTATGAGAGATCCAAATAATTCCAAGTATTATAAAATATCCTTGGCTCTAATAATGATCCAGACAGAGATAAAATGTTCAGCAGCCTGTTTCCCCATCATAAACTCTGGTTCGTGCGATGGCTAAACTTCCCTTGCTGGAATTTGCACACAAGATATTGCCAATGTCAAATCTTAGGTAAACGTTCTAAGACTTGAAGTAATTTATTTTGAGATTATGCAACCCTGCACATTATAAAATTGATATACAGCTGCTTTTATAAGTTTGCTAACTTTTGGTCCTCAACTGTATTATATTTAGCATTTTACTTCCTAGTTCAATTTTTACCGCCTTTAGCCTCGTCAGATATTTTATTTTATTTGCTTGCTATTAGATACACTTAAAACTAGAGTGATTAGGTCTATATTTTTTGGTAAAGAATTAAACCTTAAACGTATGTACGTTCGTTTACCCCGAGAGGTAACAGTCTTAACTTTCATGGTTCCACTGTACCGTCGCTTATGAGATTGGGCCTTAGTGTATTCTGTCAAGGTAGACCAATATCTTTCAGGGTAAACAGGGTGTACTTACTATACTGAGGTCCTACTTTGTTTGAGAGATATGTATTCTATTTGGAAATAAGGTATTTATTACAGATCTCATGTAAGGCCCAGAACTATTCCTCAAGAACTTATGCGGCCTTCATTCGGGGGAAGTTTGGACATGATAAAAGCAGCGTAGTCGCAACTGCAAAACTAGTAAGAGAGAGGTTACACAGAACAGCAATAACAGCTTGTCGCCCGTCACCCATGACTTTTCTTGTCGCCCATGACTTCTCTTGTCGCCCATGACTTCTCTTGTCGCCCATGACTTCTCTTGCCACCCATGACTTCTCTTAGTCACCCATGACTTCTCTTGCCACCCATGACTTCTCTTGTCGCCCATGACTTATCTTCAGTGCATACATTTCAGTCGCACAAACATGATTTCTATAAATCATACCAGTAACAATGACTTTCCACCCCAAGTTGTGTAGCTGTGGTTGTAGTAGGTCGGCTACAACGTTTCATTTGCTTCACTACTAATAAACTCAAATACATTGTCACTCATTTTGAATATAGAATTTTATAACTCACAATAAAAATATAACACTTACCACATCGCAAGTGAACGTGGCTTAGGGTTGCACTTGAATGACAATTGGAGGCACGTGGAGTCGCAACCCTGGTGGAGGAGCGTGGAGTCGCAAGCCTGGTGGAAGAGCGTCTCTCGGTTTTTGTCGCGCGTGTGGCAGATAGAGGGACGAAATATGTCTCCTGGAAAATTGTCCCTGACGTATTCCAACGTGACATGACCTTGAAGCCGAATCTGACGTTTCTTGGTCGTGCGATATTTATAGCTTGTCTAGCAAACGACCATTTAAACGCTGGTTTTCCATTTTTCGCGCGACAATTACGGCTTTATCGCAGCGGTAATAATCGTTCATAAGGCCCGTCCTTCGACCACTCGACCAGCAAAGCAGGTCTCAAGCGTGTTGACTTCTCACCCTGCCCTACCAGTGTGATGTGTGATGTGTGATGTGTGATGTAAACTGTTCCAGACACTTGCTCGTCTATCATCGCTGAAATGTGCTACCTCCCATGTCACCCACAGCACCCTGGGGGAGGGCACGTAACACGTGACAGTCACTCTTACCTTGAGGCCCTCTCTACATTCCTTATGCTACCCTCGTACTAAACCACTGGAGGACCGACTCAGAGCTAGAGCCGTTCAAACGACAATCATTCTGTCCATTATTCACAGAAAATACAAATTGATAACCTTTTATTATGATTTAGGTATTGCTTTTCTTTTAAGCACCACGTATTACTACCCGTTCAAACTATAAGCATATGTTATAATCATGGTAACGTGCTAGAGATGGGTAGGATTGAATTTAGAAAAGGTGTGCCCACATTTGCGTGGAGTAAGAGTGAAAAACCACTTATGAAAATAACTCCCGACCAGTCAAGACAATCAACCACCAAATTAGATGCATGTATTATTGATATAGATCAAAAGAGATTAAGATCACATCACTTATGAATATGTGAAACGTGTTGGACCGGCCTACTGATGGAGGATATATGACCTCTAAAATACTTCCTTATCCTCTAGAGTAATCATCATATATCCGTATATCCAGAACAGGCGGTAGGACGCGGTGATAGAAAACATATGAAAGAAGCTTTAGCTTTCGTATGAATATTAAACTACAGGTACTCTTTGATTAACCTGATGGTAACAGATGTAAAGATACTGGTCCATCAGTAGCTGTTTCCGGCACGTACTCTGTATCCAGTGGCGTGGCGTGGAGTGTTGTTAGGGACTTGTAATACCATCTTGCCCCCCAATTGGTCCTCATTTGACCAATCCATACCCTACTATTTACAAAGACAGAAATAACACGAAAACTAAAAGGACAAGGGCCTTTCATTAAAATAATAGAATGTAAACAACAGCTACATTTGTTAGATTAAATCAATTTAAGAAAATAGATACCTTTGTTGTGAACAAGGCTTACAGTTATCATACAACAATACAATTCATCACGTTAACAACAATACAATGCTAACAACAGTCAAAATAAAGTTTTAAAATATAATCAAGTTTGTCTAAGAGTGTAATAGGCCTATTTGGTTGAAAAGTATTTGTGTTTTATTTATCAGTTAAAATATATGAAATTTATATGTTCATATTATAATCAATTTACGCCATAGTACATCATCCAATA
The DNA here is from genome assembly GCA_902151455.1 of Timema bartmani. NCBI lineage: Eukaryota > Metazoa > Arthropoda > Insecta > Phasmatodea > Timematidae > Timema > Timema bartmani. The sequence continues at coordinate 67,074 of CABFWB010003030.1, forward strand.
ATAATTGTTTATTGATTCATTTTAGCTTGTGTTAGAAACACTATTTTTTATTTAAACATTTTGAGTTTAATATGAATGCAACGGTGTTTATTTTTTTAATACATCATCTTTATTTATCATACTTATATAAAATATGATATTGAGTTTGTGAGTCCAGCTGGGTTCCTAGATTTGATACAGTGTCAGTATGTGACATGTACGTGATAAAGCCTGAAGCTACACGGGGTAGTCTAAGCAAAAGGAGCTGATACAGGATCGTATCAAGCCGGCAACGCGGCGGAAGTGTAAACAAAAGAAAGGGAATGTGGACCCAAGACTTTGCTGTGCATGAGTGATATAAGTAGCTTGTGAGTAGCAAATAGTGGCTTGGGATGTTTGTTGACTTTATACATACGAGCCGTTAGTCATGAACTTTTTATTTAAATATCTTGTTAGTAAGATTAAACTTATATTGTAAAATTATGTCTACTCTATTCATTCAGTAATTGTAACCCTGAATGTTTCATTTATTACAATCTGACAACGTACCCCGATATCTGAATACAAATTCATGGTTCAGGTATGTTGGGAAAAATTCCCAAATCCCAGGAATTTTACAATACATTTTATTGGTAGCAAAAAGGCACATGACATGAGACTAAAGCACCTAGTTCATTTTTTGTGTAGGATACACATTAAATTCTAAAATATTTCCTTTTCAAACAAAATCAAATAATTTGCTTCACTGGGATTGTCGTACATCTAGACAAATACACCTGCATGGATAGGAATGATTAAATAAAGTTTGAAGATAGTTGTTCTACAATAATCGTCATCTTGGAAAACGTATTTTAATGATTAAAGCTAGAACTTTCCTTATTTATGGATAGAAACTTCTAAAGTTATCATCATCATCATCATAATAATTAATTGCAGACATTTATAAACCCCACGAATACTAAGATCGTTACCCAGTTTTGATTTGAGTAAAGAAGTTGAAACTGAAGTTTTTGAAAGAAAATAAATAATGTCTCTAAACAAGTTTACACATTTTTAAATATTTCCAACTCTAATTATGAATAAGTGCAGTTGTTTCAAATTATGCCCTTAGGGAGACGTCTTCCAAAAGATTAGTATCGTAATCATATTTTTGGTTTAAATTATTCAAATAAATAAACTTTCTTCTTAACTCTGCCATTAGCATTATGAAAATAAATAGTAGTCATAATAATAATAAACGATCAAATTTCTACTTTACTCGTTTAATGAATTGGGCAAATTTCTGCTCAGTCCATGAGTTGGCGTCTCCTCCTGACCATTCCGTGAACTGGCCTCTCCTCCTGACCATTCCATGAACTATCCTCTCCTCCTGACCATTCCATGAACTGCCCTATCCTCCTGACCATTCCATGAACTGTCCTCTCATCCTGACCATTCCATAAACTGACATCTCCTTCTGACCATTCCACGAACTATCCTCTCCTCCTGACCATTCCATGAACTATCCTCTCCTCCTGACCATTCCATGAACTGCACTCTCCTCTTGACCATTCCATGAACTATCCTCTCCTCCTGACCATTCCATGAACTGCCCTCTCCTCCTGACCATTCCATGAACTGTCCTTTCCTCCTGACCATTCCATGAACTATCCTATCCTCCTGACCATTCCATGAACTGCCCTCTCCTCTTGACCATTCCATGAACTATCCTCTCCTCCTGACCATTCCATGAACTGTCCTCTCCTCCTGACCATTCCGTGAACTTATTGTACTATCTACTACAAGCTTTAATGAGACTCTTTTTAAGATATTATATTAAACCTGACAAACTAATCTTTCATTCTAAAATGGTTAAAAGTTAAATGAACATAGAGATCAAACCTGTTCTTTACTTGTCATTATCATGAATGGATAAGATTGGGGCTGCCCAGTCCATAAACTGGACTATTTTCTGCCCAATTCATGAACTGGTCAGGAAGAGGGGCGAGTTAACGGAATGGGCAGATATTAACCCTATTCATGAAATGAGCAGATTCACGAATTCACGAAATTCACATATTATATATATTATGAATTCACGAAATTCACATATATAATATTTTTAAATTTGTAGAGCCATAAAAATAATTTAAAACTATTTGTCAGTATGCTTCCCTTCGACCAAGATATACTAAGATATTGACTTGCCTTCCTTCATGGTCGATTCATATCGAGATATTGGCCAGCTTTCCTTCATGGTCAAGTCATATCAAGATATTGGCCAGCTTTCCTTCATGGTCGAGTCATACCGAGATATTGACCAGCCTTACTTCATGGATGAGTCATACCAAGATATTGGCCAGCTTTCCTTCATGGTCGAGCCATATCAATTGGTCAGCCTTCATCCATTGACCACTAATAATAATAATTAATATTATAATTAACTAAATTAATGTTATCAACCAATATTTCATAATCCTGATTTAAATATAACAGTACCATTTGTTGGCAATTACGCCTTAGTTTCTACTACTTATAAAACAAAGTGCAAGTCTGTTGACTAAGATCTCTGGAACTGACTGAATGGGTATATAGGGGGTGGGGGGTGGGGGGTGGGGCCTAGCGTGAATGCACAAACATTACACTTGGTTTAAAACTGATTAATAGCTAACAAATTTTTGTACACACGAATTAAAACGCCAATCAAGACATCACAATAAAAGGGAATAATTAAAACTATATGCTTAATTATCTAGAGTGAAAATGAATGTGTAAATAAACAGTTTGTGTTTCAAGTATTTGAAACCATGGTAGTATTAATTTAATAAACATATTATTAATGAGTTTACTTTTAAATAAATTTGAAAGATTCTAAATTATTCCATTCAAATTATATTCAGTTAAGTATGACTAAAATAAACTGTTTGAGATTCAAAGGTCTGAGACTTCCAAGTGAAATAAAGGAAAGCACATCAGTTATAAGAATCTCCAAAGAGAAGAACAGGACAACTCTAAAGAGAAATCAAGGTAACGGCAAAGCAATCAGAAGTAAAGTCCCAAAGCGTTCCGAAGAAACTACGGCCCCAAAGAGAACAGAAGAGAAGCAAAGCCATCAAAGTGTTAGGGAGATGAAGCGTTTGGGTGATTACGACTTCCTTTTCAATGTCTCTCCAAACAACATTGGCCGAGATTCTGATTAGACTCCTGGTTGAAGAAGATCAGAGGAGAGGGAGTTGATAAAGTAGAGAGAGGTGAACCAACAGTGCTGATTGCCGAGACCCGCTCATAAAAACTAGGAGAGTAATGGTTGTTACGGATACAGAGAGGAGAGAACAACATCTGGCTATGCCAGAGCAGGAAAACTCCAAACCTACGACTATTATCGTACAACATTAACAACTAAATATTATTTTAGAACATTGAGTGTCATTTCAATCTGAAATCACTTGTTTCTTGGGGATCAATAGCTTAACACAGTAGATAGACATCATATATAGTCTAATTTCCTTAGGAAGGGCCAAATCTGACAGCTATAAAAGTTACAGGACCTACTTTCACATATTAATTCACAATCACATTATATAGGTTGTGTCATAATTCACAATCACATTATATAGGTTGTGTCAATACCCGTAAAATAAAACTTAAGAAATCGTAGAATTTTATCAATATTGGCAGCAATTTTTTTTATTTTTCTAAAAGGTCCTATGAAAGTTGGACTGAAAGCCTTTATAGGCCTTAGCTTATTAAACAAATTATAATTAAATTGCTAATGTTATTAGCATTAAATAAAACAAAAATTATTGTCCGTGCAAATAAACTTGTTATTTATTTGGTGGAACGTAAATGTACAAAGTATAAAATGTCGGATTCAACTACAGTGATCAAGTGTCAGTTTACACTGAACGTTTAACATAATTTGCGCAACATACAAAACCAACTACATCTTTTCTATCTTTTAGAACGTAGCTCTTCTGGCCCCGCGAATACTGGCGGTATCCCTGTATCAAATCACGTATTTACAAAATTGGGTAAAAAGTTGTCTAATAATTCAAGAGTTATAGAGGTAACATAGACAGACAAAAACATAAAACACACGATTGTATTATATTTTTTTAATTTCGAAAAAAAACACATTTTCTAATCCACTGTCCACTAATTTTATTTAGCTTACAAAATAATAAAATAATGAATTTTTAAAAAAAAACCTCAAATCCAGTAACAAATAACTGTGAGTGAAAAAAATATATTATCGTGGCCTGATTCTCGTTCATTATATTACTTCCTTTCTTTTTGCTAACCTTGTTAGAGGGATGATGTATTCTTCACTCGTTACCTACTCTTTTTTTTATTTATGTTTTGTCTCGTACGTGAACCTCCTCTTCTTTTCACCTTCTGTTTGTCGCTGTGCTGATTTGTTGTGATCCTAACTCGAACTTCCTTCTCCATTCATGATTCAATTGAAAATAAAGTGAGGGGCTACTTCTTTACGTACAACAGTGGCACAAGTCACTGCTCAAACTAAATGCAATCAATGAGAATGTCGTGTTCTGTTTCATGTGTACATATATTTAACAATTTAGGAAATAACTGGTTTACTGAGATACAAATGTTGGGCTGCTGGTCATCATTGAGTGTAATAAACTAATAATATTAGTGGGATGGTTACATTTTACTATAGTAAGTTTGTAAAACCATTGAAATGGAAGTGAACGATTACATAAGAGTGTTTATTAAACGCTGTAATTTAAAACAACCGCACCGCAAAGACTTCCTTGCTCCCGTAGCTGGATATTTAGGTATTTAAAATATGTTAAACGAAATAATAGACATTGCTGCAGAAACATTCCACCAAAGAGCATAGCAATCAACTCCCCATTTCAAAGAGCACAATTTAAAAAAAAACATATTGACCAATAGCTCAGAAATTATTGGTTTTGCAATCGTAAATATTTCAAATATTTTAATAATAATAAAATGTCGCAATAACAAGATAATTTGTGTATCCAAGCGTTATGTAGATATTGAGATGTACCATATTGTTTGTATTGGTAATAAGGGCTTTGGTACGAATTTTAATCAAACTCGCTATAGCTGATTTTGAACAAATCAACTTTTTTCTATTTCGACATTTAAACTACTCTTAATTTTAGCGTTAGATATATAATCCAAATATTCCAGAAAGAAACATTATAAAAACTCAATGTACCAAGTTTTTGCCCGATCGGTGACTTGGTGTCTGCTCCAGGCTGAGATACAGACAGGCAGACAGACAGCAATGTTTGGGTTTCAGGGGTTCATGAAAAGCCTACATTTATCAAAATCTTGAGATCTATTTTTTTGCTGCTCACAATAATTCTCTTTCCAAGGAGACGAGATAATTTGAAAAGTATAATTATTTAGAACATGTTCCTTCAGCTCACATTTCACCATCTGTTCGGGTTGTGCGCATATTTACTAATAAGTTAGGGATGAGGAAGGTATCATTTATACAAAGTGTAGCCTTATTTGTGTAGCGAGAACGTGGGAAGACATTTTGAAAAAAAAACCTTCAGTGCACTCGACAGGGATCGAATCACGATCTCCCCGTCATTGGCAGTCTAGTCTATGGTTAGAGTGACGTTTAGACCATGCGTTCACTGAAGCGGGTCTAGAACATGTTAGAAATTGATTATAAAAAATTCATATCATATCATTAGCTTAGTTATAAAATACTTGTAATTACAGACACACAGTAACAATTAGTTCTTGGGTTGATGAAGGAATCTTTATTTAATAATCAATCCAGGAACTAATTGTTAATGTCTATCATTACAAGTTATATTATTATTCTGCCAGTGGTATTTTATATTATACTAGTACTTATGACAGTCTAAGACAGCTTGATTATAATTTCAATTTCAATTTCCTTGATTTTATTACCGGCCAACTTTTAACAGGCCAGCAATAAAAAATTACAAATTAGCCTGACATGTGAGCATAATTACCTTAGTAAAGAGTAGTTAAAATCAATAAACATTTATATCATTTAAGAAATAAATACAGTAAGTAGAAACATCCAAATCTAAATACTAGAGGTAGAACACGTACTGGGTAAATTAGTTATAGGGAAGCTCCTTGAATAACTCTCTGAGTTTGGCTTTCCTTTTGTGATAAAATTCCAATTAGACAAATCTGGAATTGGCACTGTGGATACAACGGCCTATAGAGTTCATCTTGTAAGAGTTATAGAGAGGAAACTATTTTGGATTATGAGAGGCCCGAGAAGGGATATTAACACCTACATGATCAAGGGCAAATATACAAGAAATGTTGTTATTGAGAATATTAAAAATCAAAAGGGCATTGCAATAAAGTCCACGCGAGAAGGGAGTTTGAAGTCCTTAAAGTTTTCTAATTCTGTCAAAATCATAATAAATCCTGTTATTAAAGATTGTGAGTGCAGTAATGAGCTTTCGAGTTCCTAATGCCATGGAGTAAGTAAGTGAAGATTGTGCTATAGTAAGCAGTACCAATTTTACGTTGAACGTTTTCCAACCTGAGAAAGTCAGTTGAGGTAGTAGAATTCCAAGAATCAATAGAATATTCTAATTTAGACTTAACCAAGACATAGAACATACATAAAATACCATCAATTTTCTTGACTAAAATATAATATATTTAATAAGTCCTAATAATTTCAATGATCGTGATATTATAAGTACAGCCTGGTAGTGGAGGTTGAGCTTGTTGTCCAGGAGAACACCAAGATCATTAATATAAAGGGAGAGAACTGTGTTTTCAAATATTGGTAGTATTAGTTCTCCTGGTAAAAAATATGGTTTTGGTTTCGGTGAGCCAAATTTTCACAGTGAAAACATCATGAAATATGTTTATCGCGTTTCTGACAATGTCCTTTTTGAATATGTCAAAGAAAGTGCTTACAGCTTATTAGGCTCAGCCGATGAACCAAATACACAAATCGAAGTAATTGGAACGTTCCCTTTTTGGAACAACACTCCAAATGTTTTTTTGCTACATTACTAAAAGTTGAAGGGCTGTTAGCTCCCCCCCGGTTTCAAACTTTCTCGTCAACCCAAAATGGAGTCCCAGAGGCATGCCTTCCCAAAATGCCCTTTTTGATTCGATATATTCACTAAAAAAGTGCAAATCTACCGAATGTTGTGATTTCTAATAAATAAGAAATAAAACAAATAAAATCAATAGTAGGTAAATTAAATATCACTTATAAATATGTGAATTAAAAATAAACTGTTTTAATGAACGAACTAAATTTTCTGTGCTCTTTAAAATGACTGATTAACCCGGTTTAGAGGAGAACTTCATACGTCTAAAAAGTTCCATACAATGTTTAAATATCTTTACAGTGAATTTGCGATCTTGAAGCAAACGATAGTTAGGGACCAGTTGGTGTCACCACAGACAATAAACTTACAATTTATAGAAGGGTGGGGGGTTCTTTGGGACCATAGACATAACCTCCTACCACAGGTGTTCGGTATTCTTGGGACCATAGACATAACCTCCTCCCACAGGTGTTCGGTATTCTTGGGACCATAGACATAACCTCTTCCCACAGTTGTTCGGTATTCTTGGGACCGCTCCCTATGTGTCCATATGAATATGATGTGTTCACTAACGATGTTTTAGCTCAAATATTAAACAGACACAAATAATATACTCTCTAATAGTATTTTTCAATCTTCTTTAGCAAAGGAGCACTAAAGAAACGAACATATACAAACTCCTTATTTTAGCTCTAAGAAGTATTGCATTAATCGAATCAGGATTAGTTCGCTAGCCATGACCTTATTTATTGTTAGTTTTGTATTTTTGAAAATTTATGTCAGTAAGTTACAATAATATTCGTCATGGTTATAAGATTTCGCTCAAAATCCAAAATTTCACCCCACACTGGTTACTCATTCAAGCCTGTTATAGCTATTTTATTTTTCCTCCGCCTACAACTGGTCTAGCCTTTGCGCATTTAACCAAACTAGTGGTCTAGGAGCAGGGACTGGGGAGTTTTAGAGGCCAAGCACCAGCATTTACGTGGAAAGAGAGTGAGAAACAACACATGTTGAGACATCCTCATTACTCACGACTGGTATTCAAACCCAGACCCTCACTATTAAACCGGAGATAGTGAGACCAATAAATTTGGGACCCAGATATTCAAACTACAAATTGGTTGGAAAGGATGAAGCTAATTCTTCATTGTAGTTTGAATAGCCAAGCTATTATATTTACTAAATACGGTTAGAGCCACATCTAAATATCAGATTCTTTAAATTGAAAAATGACACCTGAACACATGAATTGAACCCGGGACATTTGGCTTCGTGCACTAATTCTCTTACCATAGAGCTATCTAGGAGTCAACTAATTGTACATTTGGCAGCATTGAGCCCTCCCGAGAGGAAGGTGGATCCATTATCTGATAGCTCACGATTTTAATTGATCTCTCAGATGTAGATGATGATCCACACGTCCATCACGAGTGAAGAATTACCCTGGGTAAGGGACGACTCCTGGATAGCTCAGTGTTTAGAGAATTTGAATATAAAGTGAAAGTCCCGGGTTCGATTCCCGTGGCCATATGTCATTTTTCTATTTAAAGAATATATTTATTCAGTGACAAAATGACCTTGCCGGTAATCAAACTCACAGATATTGAAAAAAGTCAGATAATCTAAAGACAGAATTAGGTTAGGTGGAGTATTACACACAATGGAATTGGCCAGACATGTTCATATCAATTAAACAATTCTATGATCGGGACTGATATTAATTAATAAGCCATAGAGTAATTTTGTATAGTTCAACATAAATAATAACCATTTGAAACTGTTTTATTTGAAGCTATCTAACTATCCGTTTTTTGTATGGAATGTGTTTTATAATAAGGCCATGTTTATGTCCCCTGATTATCTTCAGCCAACGGATTTCCTAAGGCTAAGCTGAGAAAAATTCCAAATGGCGGAATTAAACTTAAATTAGTCAACCTACTAACCAGACCTATTAAGAATATCATCCTGCTCTTAAAATATAACAGTCCAAGCTTCAGCTATAATCGGTCAAATAACTATTATAAATCTTTTTATCACAAATCTATAGTTGCGGCAAATTTGTTTCCTGAGGATGTAGTGACAGAAGGATGTATTGTCACCAAACAAGACGTGACATCTTGATAGATTTTCTTGTTCAAAATAGATTAAGTAGGTAACGTTGATCAAGTATTAGCCAATTTGTATGGATTTGATTTATAATTTATTGGCAACCTGGTTGTTTATTTAGAAATATCGTCAAAACACTGTACTGTCGTGAATTACGACTTTATTTCTATTTTCTCTCCACTTTAAAATGTATTTCTCTCTTAGCTATAGAATCACAGTGTCACCATCTGAAAAGTAGAATATGATAAATGTGCCGTCTTGTGTTTCCTTAGCAAATAATATATCACATACTGCGACACATAGGGGGCCTAGAATCTTGCAAAGTAGAGACGCATCGGCATGAATGATTAATGTGTATGGCCGTTATACAGCTGGTTACAAAGAGTCTAAAATTATTTATAAAAAGCTAGAGATTAATACAAGTTAGATTGCTTAGTAAATAGATTTCAATTGTGAACATTAATATTGCTGATTTATTACTTTCTCGCGATCCCTGGGTTGAACTATTAGTGCGATCATTAAAGAAAATTTAACTTGAGATTTTGATGGATAAGTTTCATGACTCACTGATTTCGAAAATGTGTTTCTTGCGATACCGTCTGTCTGTCTGTCTGTATGTCTGTCTGTACTTATCTTGGTCTAGAGCCGAAATCATTTTACTGATCGGGTTGAAACTTGGTATCAAGGGTTTTCATAAGTTTCCCCAAAGGAGTTTTTGGAATTAAATATCTAACCCCAAAATTGAGGGAGTCGATATCGTTCATTTTATGAAAACTGTGTTATCAGTGATTTCTGGTATCTTATCTCTGGAACTACAAGTTGTTTTACTGTCAGTCAAAACCTTGTGGATAACTAATATTGACGAATGTTTTATTTATTTTTATAACTCTATCTCAGAATTGCATTGAGGTTAAAATAGTGAATACATCCCAACTAAATTTATGAGCGATATTAAGTAATTGCCCCAATCCTTTCAATTAATCATAGTTTATTGAAGGCAAAAATATAAAATAATGATATTCTCACAGCCCACTCTACAGATTTTGATTAAAATTCATATCTAGGCCTGTCTAACATTATAAAAAAATGGTAGTTCTCATTTTCCCATGAAAATTACTTTGAGGTACGTACTTTACATTTGTAAACATTTCTTAGTTTGGTAATATCTCCGCAACTATTTGAGATGATAAATAGATTATCACTGTATAAAATTGCAATAGGCCTTATTTACTTTTAAAAATAAAGTAACTTTTAAATGAAATACATTTTTATAAAACCAATAAATTCCGAGCTATTGCCAAATACATTTTTAAAGTGAGGTTTCGGAAATGGGGATTTAAATATTATTCTTTTGGTGAACAAAGTTGTAACTTTTTTCTCAATGTGTTTCTGTAAAAGTGCATATTATTTCATTTGTGCTCTTTGGTGGAATATTAGGAATGTTTTCCCATCATGTTTCTGAAACAATGTATATTGTTCCGATACACAAATCTTAGGAGTTTTAAATAAATGCCTCTATTTTTAGACAAAGGAGAGAGAAAGTCCATGTGGTGCACCGTATCGTTAATTAAATTTAGGAATAACTAGCACATTTATATTAGTATTAATAATAATTTAAAGCTAAGCCAAGACCTGATACCTCCAGCTCAGTCGGAGACATGACGGTGCAGGGGACTCCAAACGCTCCCAGCTATGGACGACCAAGCCTTATCAGTAACACTTCCAGTCTTTGGAATAATGTTATCAACAGTGTGGGTGTGATGTGCATGCCTCCTGTTGACCTGCAACCTTGTTGTAGCCTACTGTTGACCTCCTCTGCAACCTTGTGGCAACCTACTGTTGACTTCCTCTGCAACCTTGTGGCAACCTCTTGACCAGTCAATAGTTGGATATAATACAGTCTCGTATTCAAACAGACATTTCAGAACACCTCGTGAAAACAACTACTCCAAGGGTGTAGAGATTTATTGTCACCTTGTATTCAATGAAATGCGAATTACTCTAAAATGTGTGGAAATATGCAGTGGTAAAGATTGTTACTTTATAAACCAGGGATTACAAAGACACATAATATAACTAAAATATAAAGCTATATTCCCATCAATAGGTCTAGCTAATTTTACAGATGACAACTATTCTGTAAACATAACACAAAAAGAAGGTTTGAGCCATAGGCAGCTTCAAAAAGTATCAACTAAAATACATTTAATCTGAATTTAAACGTAAGAATCATTATATTTATAGAAAATAATTTTTTATTTAGAAGTTGACAAGAGGTCGATGTTAAAAAAATATAGTTTTTACTTAAAACTGATTTCAATACTCATCAGAAATCAAAATGGTCATTCCTTTAATTCTGTGTTTTTAACACTAATTCTGTTTAAAAGAGCATTTAACTTTCTTTTTACTAATGCAAATGAAACCCCATAGTAAGATGATCCTATTTAAAAATAAATCTAGTGTAAAATCTACAGTAAATTTAAACAATGTAAAATGTTCCCATCAAAGCAAGTCGTGGCGACGATATCTGGTGTACACAAATACACTATATAGCTATGAATTGAAAGGAAATATCCGACCATCCGTGGCCCTCTATATCCATCTTGAACTATGATCCGGAAAGCAGTTAAAACGTGGTCTCATGGGATGAGAGAAAGAAATCGATACCCCATTTATTGTGGGAGAGAAAAAGAGGGAAGAGGTTATTTTGCCCATTTCCTGTAAGCGATTTAGTAACCTCGGACATGAAACCTATGAAAGATATAAAACCGAATTGTGACCCCTCCCCTCTTCCCTCTATTGGGGTTGTCTGTCTCTCTCCTTCCTTCTGGCTGGGTCGGATCCAAACTCCTCTCTCTTAGCGCACCGGTCGCCAGACTTAGGCAGTTTACTGGGAGTGTTTCAAAACAAGAGAACAGCTTCCTAACGAAGTCACGGTTCATTCAAAGTAACAACTGCAGCTTACACACACACACACACACACCCACACACACACACACACGTGTGTGTGTCTCTTTAGTGTGGAAGTGCGGGAAATGCGAGTAAAGCACAGTGGGGTTTTTTTCAGTTTTTATAGACAAACATTTTGTTTGGCCAAAACGAATGAACTATTGCTCTAGTATTAATATAGAGTTTAATTTTATTCACGCGGTGATATCAACAGCTGTGGAATTGCTATCATGAGCATAGTGGCATTAGATTACAGACATTTTAAACTGATAGAAAAAGTTGTCATTAGATTTCAGTACACCTTTGACAGATATTCAACAACTGTTGATATCACCGTGTGAAGAAAATTAAACTCTTTTTTTCTACTGGGCAGTTATTTTATATATTTTGACCAAAAAGTGTTACTATAAAAAGTGTAAAAAGACTGCTCTTAGCTCGCATTCACCGCACACCCATCTTAGTCAGCTGGGCCTAAATAAAAAAAATTTATAGATTTTTATCAAACTTCATATTTTATATGGTTTTACCTCGGGACTTTTAGTAGTTTACTGATAAGTAATTTGTTAGAATTTGAGAATTTTGGTGATTGACTATAACGATTTTGTTAGAACTATTATGGCGGTACTTTACATGACAAATAAAAATGTATACTTGTTTTAAGGGGGGGGGGGATTCGTTAAAGGGTGAATAATAAATCACTAATTTCTTTAAATTTTGTCATATTTTAAATATAACTAACGATTTGGTTTAAATGCATATCTGGTAGGTTGTTTTTAATATGAATAATTGATTCATTTTTACTAAACAAATTTAATACCGACTACTGATTTTTTAAATATTTAAAATTTTTAGAAAAATCTTTAACATGTTTGTACAAAAATGGTAGTTGCAGGCTATTTTACATGGCAAAAAGCAGTTAATATTTATTTTTCTAAAATGAATTAATTCAAGGGTAATATTCTTACGACAAATTTTAGAAAATTTGACATGTCCTTCAAAAATAGCTTTGGGATTTAATTCAAAATAAATATCTGGGAATGGTTTATAATTATGAAGCAAAATATTTATTTATGTTTACAAACCTAAATAAGTTGTGTATGTTTACAAATTTTTTTAACTTTAATTGTTTTATAAATTGTTTTAAAATGTATATATTAATAGTGTTAATTTTGTTTAAAGAACTTCGCTACGTCTCTAGACTGACACCTTACATAAGTCAGACTTTTCAAAGTGAAACTCATCCGTCATATCAGGGTTCACCATCCACTTGTCTGGGGAACAAACACCTCTTAGAGGCTCCTATAACTTACCATATCTGTGTCTGGGAAACAAACACCTCTTAGAGGCTCCTATAACCCATCATAGCTGTGTCTGGGAAACAAACACCTCTTAGAGGCTCCTATAACACATCATAGCTGTGTCTGGGAAACAAACACCTCTTAGAGGCTCCTATAACTTACCATAGCTGTGTCTGGGGAACAAACACCTCTTAGAGGCTCCTATAACCCATCATAGCTGTGTCTGGGGAACAAACACCTCTTAGAGGCTCCTATAACCCATCATAGCTGTGTCCCTCGAGCGTAGCCACGCACATTACATGCGCATCGGTCCATTTAGGAACCGACGAGCACCTCTCGAACCTATGAGCTACCAACTCTAAGATCTGAGCTTAGTTGTGATTATTAATATAATATGTTGAGTTTTCTCAGGAAGATATTCTTAAGAAGTGTAGTTTTCTGAAAACCTTTTTACGAGTATTTTGTTCCAAGCCACAGTACTCTATATGAGAAAAATTGAACGATTGTATAATATCACTTATTTAAAACTCTTATTGACGTCAATTAACTTGTATTGAACTTAAAATAAATGTATCTAAAATATGGGAAATTTACAAATACTTTTCAGGAGTAAATTTAGAAAAAATTAATATGCTTTAGTGAAGAAGCACCCGCCTCGGTGGCGTAGTTGGCTAACGCGCTAGTCATGTTGAGCTCGACCGCCGAGGACGGGGAGATCAAGGTTCGAATCTCGGTCGGGTCAACTGGGGGTGGTTTTTCCTAAACGGCTTTTCACTCTCCCTCCACACAAATGCGGGTTCACTTCCTCTATATTCAACCCTCCCAATTCCTAATCCATTAGCGTAATTAGTACTTAAGCGTATAACCCGAACGGGTAGTAAGACGCGGTGCTAAGTATTATAAGTATTTAGTGAAGAATAACAAATTATAAGCTTGCTATTTAGATAAATGAAATAAGCTATAAGTTTATAAAGTATAAACCTGACTTGTTTATAAATATCTTATATTAAACAGAACTTATGTTGTCCTTAGGATAAATTGGATTTCAATATATTGAACATTTATGGTCAGAACAAAGTCCAAACACTTTAACTCAAATATTAACGCTATCACTTTTACTCATGCTAAAAAAATCACTGAAATAATATCTATCACCGTATTAAAATTTTCTAAAAATTTATATTTGTAACAAGACTTTTTTCTTAGTAGATTTTCTAGTTATTACTCTTACTGTAATGTAGCATTATTTATTTTAATTTTTAATAACTTTTTTAATTGAAGCTATATTTTTCACTAAAATTTGTTATGGTAATAATATTCAGCAATAAAACTGGCATATTAACTGTGTGCTACATCCATATTAATTAATTATATAAAAAGGAAAGATAGAATAAGAATCGAAACCAAAACACACATGACATACTTAAATATTAATAACCGTTAAGTAGTATAAGAGAGGGTGGACATATTTTATATTATAAATTGTCACCACCATTAAAAGAGTCCAGTATTATTAAAAATACCAGGTCAACGCCATCAACGTAAATATATTTCAACTTCGCGTTAATCAAGCTAATTAAAAACCAGACTATTTTTAAGATAGTTACACTTTATTTATAAGGTTATTCAAATCTTCATTCATTCTTTTTTTTTTCCAGCCACCACTCACTCACCCTTTTTTTCCCCAAGAGTGAAAGTAATAATATTATTTCTGGGGAACAATGATCTCAGAGTCATGCGAAGAACGTGAATAGAAAGCAGCTTCTTAATGAGGCGTCATATTATGTTTACAGTATGACAGCTTGTGTACTCCAGACCATCACTTAATGTCACCGAAAATAAAGTACTTTCATCCTTTTACCTTTTATCATCTGTGCTTTTTAAGATTTCCCTAAAGTAACTTTAAAGAAATGTATGTATGTGCTCGCGTGTAAGAATGGGCTTTAATTATCAAATCAACACGATTCGTTATTCCCCGCCTTTCACACCCCCGTTCCTCGTTAATTTCAATTTTAATATGACGTTAGATATTATTTCAGTGTTATTTTAGCATGAGTAAAAGTGATAGCGTTAATATTTTGAGTTAAAGTGTTTGGACCTCCCCTATCCTCCCACCCAGCCCCTAGCTTCTACAATACTACGATACTCATGTTTGTGTCTTTAATACACAACAGTGCACAACATATTAAACGGGATTAGCTCATATAGCCCGTACATACAAAGTAAACGAAACTAAAATAAATTACAGTATATTAACTCAGTGTGTAATTGTTGAATAATGGGTCAATTGAATCCTGCCAGGCTGGACGACCAAAATATAATACTCGGACGCTGCAGCAACACCTTAACAACTGGGCCAGCAAAACGAGACTGATCGTCCTCAGTGCGTCCTTGGACTCCGGCCAACTGTAGTTTTGTTCTCGACGATTCTTGTACCTGTGAGCAAACCCTCCGTCCCCTCCACTCCTTAGACGTCAGACTCATTTCGTATATAATGCAGCGCCTCTCGTACTATTTTTGTATTCGATTCTAACAACTCGTCTCACGAGCATCCAGGAGGCTTCAGTTCAACGTAACCTACAATTAGCAGTCACGATGGTTGTTCCGTCGGTCTTACCACCTCGTTACAGATCATCTAATATCTGTTAGGATTGTATCTTTTGTCTGTTACAGACTTGTAATTTTTGATCTTCTTCATATGAGAAGCTTCAATATAGGTTAATTGTAATAGTTAATTTTGTTAAGAGTCTGTTTATTTTAAACAAAGGGTAGTCCTTGTGACCACACTTGTTTATTTTTTAACTATGTCCATATGACTAGTCTTAAATATTTGGGGGACAGTCTGATGCCCTGTTCAACGTGACCATGTCATTAATGCCTTAAATTGTAAAAAAAGAGGAGTATGTTTAATCCATAGCGTTGCTGCAATAATTAATTCAGTCTTTGGTTTGACATTATTTTTGTACCTTAGTACGGTCTCACCTCGTGGGTTTGCTTCTATCCCAGAGGAGTGGCCCGCTTGGTGTTGTTTAGACTTGTCCGACTCCCTTCAGGCGCCGCTCTGCTCTTTAATGTCTAGAAGTTTCCCCATTGCTGTAGTCTGTCTCCAGACTATTGTTGAGTATTAATCATACTGTTGGATGAGCAGGCAGTACTAATTAGGAATATGCCTGCTATAGTTTACTGATGGCCTAGATTCCTGATATTTCTCTTTTTACTAATTGTAAACTAATAGTTCCAGCATTTGGAACATTTCTTTTGTATCATATTAATATTCTTTAGAGTTAATCAACGCTAGCTGATTCAGTTAGCAACTATCGCTGTAATTCCTTAACTACCGACTTCCTAATTTTAAAAGTTGTTCAACATCATTATTTTACCATGCTTACCATATTTTAGACTCACAGCCGTAAGGATGCAGTGTGTTGTGTATTGTTACTTATCCATAACTTAAGTTAATCCTTCCTACAATAGTTACTGTAGTTATCTGTTAATACACTTTCGTTTTAGAAAGTGCGTATGTCCTTCTTTAAGGAGTTATACGTTTTTCAATCTTCAACCCAGGCATTGATGTCTTGGTTGAGTGTCAATTTAAGGTGCTTCTCACCCAACATGGCAGTTTTGGTAACGATGTTACTTCTTGTTACTTTGTTTACGTCTAGCATTAAACAGTGGAAAGTGTAGAGTGCTGTGAGTATGAAATAATTCTCTTTTGTTTAGAAATCAATAAACTTATTTGTTAACTTGTATTTCACTTTTATGTTTTCCATTTCAATTTCCTTGTAACTGTTGCCGTCGCTTCTACTACACAATAGGAGCAACGCTGCAAATAGGAGCAACGCATCAAATAAGTGGATCATTAACTGAAGCTGTTCAGTTGCTTTCGAAGAACATGAACATGCCAATTTAGAATAATTGGAATATTATAGTCTGCACTTTTGTTTGTTGTGTGCAAACAATATTTATAAATTTAGGGAACTACTTTTCCGGACCCACAATTTCCCAACCCCTAGTCTAGAGCCTTACTCTTACAATAAACTGGAATCCCGATAAAAGTGAGAATGGGGTTTGAGTCCCTATCAGGTGTACTAAAGGGGTTTCTTCCTAAATTGTTTTTCATTCTTCCTCTACCAAAATGCAGGTACACTTCCTCTAAATTCAACCTACCTCATCCCTAACACACTATCGTAATTAGTATGTATGGGTATAACATGAACAAATGCTCGGTGCTAAAAAATAAATGAAATAGTACAAATGTGTATAATAAAAACGGGTGGTAAGATGTAGATCTTAATTCACTTCAAAAGTTTGTGTGTGTGTGATGTATCATAAACTGTTTGAATAATGATCGAAAAACATGCTCCCGATGATATTGTTTGTNTAATAAAAACGGGTGGTAAGATGTAGATCTTAATTCACTTCAAAAGTTTGTGTGTGTGTGTGATGTATCATAAACTGTTTGAATAATGATCGAAAAACATGCTCCCGATGATATT
Source organism: Timema bartmani (assembly GCA_902151455.1). Taxonomy (NCBI): domain Eukaryota; kingdom Metazoa; phylum Arthropoda; class Insecta; order Phasmatodea; family Timematidae; genus Timema; species Timema bartmani. The sequence continues at coordinate 84,951 of CABFWB010003030.1, forward strand.
GTTTGTTGTGGCTGTGTTAGCTAACCCGCTCACCGTGTCTGTGCTGCAAATAGCCTATGCTAAGCAATGCAGGCGTCCATCATGAATACGGATCTTTGGACGTGGTGCAAAAACGCAACAACTCCGAAAGTACTATTTATAAAGATGAATATCGAAACGGCTGGACAATAATTTAAAATACATACTTTTAAGTGTGTAAGGAGGTTAAATAAACTCAGATCCAACAAATGTTTAAGGTTTGATCAAAAAGTTGTAAGTAATTCAGCACTAGATACGGCTACTTAGTAACTGCACAGTATCATACGGAGTTGTGTTGTCCCTGCTGTGAAGAATATCAGAGCATGTTCAAACAGAACAACATGACAACTTGGAGTAAGTACAGCTATAGCAGAGGTTCTCAGTAAATGTACACCGTATTTTATAGCTGCCATAAACGAGATTATTGTATTATACATTGGCCGTGTACTGCTTTAACTATATAATATCATCATCTCATTACTTGAACACTAACTTAGATTCAGAACAAACACAGCACCCAATATCCCGACCGTTGATTTCTCACTGCGAGATTAGAAACCCTCATTTGACAAAAGTTCATGTTTTCTTCAACCCACAGAGTGAATCGCGCTATAAACACGAGTTGGGCCCATCCGCTTATTAAGCAGACCGAGAACCCACCCACCTGTGTTGATAGTTTCAACCACCTATGTTGATTGTTTCACCTGCCTGTGTTGATAGTTTCACCTGTCTGTGTTGATAGTTTCACCTGACTGTGTTGATAGTTGCACCTGACTGTGTTGATAGTTTCACCTGACTGTGTTGATAATGTCACCCACCAGTGTTGATAGTTTCACCTGACTGTGTTGATAATTTCACCCACCAGTGTTGATAGTTTCACCTGACTGTGTTGATAGTTTCACCCGCCTGTGTTGATAGTTCACCTGACTGTGTTGATAGTTTCACCTGCCTGTGTTGATAGTTTCTACAGATCATTGGCTCTTATGGAGGTTTTCCCACGCAGAGGACGTGGTGCCTTGCAGCCTAGATTGGGCACCTAGATGCTATCACATGTATACATACATCCATCAAATAAATACTGTGTTGGCTGACTAATTGGTGCGGGGGAGGATAAAAGTGGTAATTACAAATGTAATAATGCTAGGTACTGCTTTATTGGGATTAATTTGATAAGGATTTTGGGGCTTTAACGTTCTAGAGAAATTATGATTGGGATATCACAATTGTATTACTTTGTTACATCTTGGCACCAATATAACATTCTAAAATGAGAAAGTCAGGCTATAAAATCTTTCCATGTGCACACCATTAATATAATCATATATTTTGAAATAATTTTATTGTTATTTTATAATAATGCTAATTGATAAAATAAAGAAAAAGTAAAATAAGCTAAGAAGAAGTTTAAATTTAATGAAGAAAACCCACGTAGAAGAGTGGAAATGCCCCAGGTGCAATTTTAAATTCAACACTATTCCCGGATACACAGTTTCCATGTAGAGACTTCTTCTAGAGATTGAAATAGCTAAACTGTCCCACGAGCCAGTCAGCGTTGGAGACATAATAATAATTTCTTACCACTTAAATAAATACAGGACAACAAATTGTAATGTAACTACTAAAAAAAATTAACCTAATTATATTGAAAAATAATAAAGAGAAAGACTGGTGTAACGCCTGAACGGGTAGTAAGATGCGGGGCAAAAAAACTCGTAGTTTAAGAGATCAAATCTCAGACATCCTTAATAACACATTTATTATCAATTATTATTATAATATACGTCAGTATACAATAATTCCAGACAACAATAATCTAACAATTTAACTAAATTATGGTGGTTCTCAAATAAGAGCCCCGATACAAGCACTCGACCAAGAGGACGAGCAGTAATCACTTTAATGAAGTATACTTTAAGTATGAACTTCATCTAGTCAAAGTATTTCAATACAAAAATATACTTTATTTTTATGCTCATGCTTTCAAAAATTAGAGTAATAACCAATTTGAAATAAGTGCTTCTTGCAATTTTATGGGTATTCCTCTTAAAAGTTAGTCAAATATAAATTTTGATCTAAAAGACTCATTTACATTCTCCGTGCTGGGAATATCTTATCTTTCCAGCAACGATAATTGCAGTTAAGTGCCTCTTAATATGTAAATGTGTGGGTGTTTAAATTGCCTTGACGTGGCATCTCGGAGCAAAGAGGAGCTCAATTCTATCGAACATTCGGGAAACCTTGGGTGGAGCCCTGTAAACGTTAATTCTTCATGAAAAGTGCTGTTTCAATATTTTTCAAGCTAAACAAATATTTAAATATATATCTATATATTTGGTCGACTATAAAATAAAAAAGGAAGGAGAGTAAGTTTGTAAAAACACTTTTTTCTTCCCGTTTTACTATTCTATTTACCCAAGAAAATGGGTCCCGGATGAGTAAAGTGGAACTAAGAGGAGATAAAACCCAAATTTGAGTGGATAAAGAGTGCGATAAACATGTAAGAACAAATATCCTCAGTAGAGGTGGCTGGAATTCAGACCCCGTACAGCCCCGCCAACACTAAAAGAGATAATGCGAGTTTGACGTATCTTCTGTGAACCCTGCAATTCATGTTTCAATACAAATTATAGCTCCCATCATTCACTAGAATAAATAAAGGACTAAACACACACCCTTTGTGATGTTTACTTTAGCATGTATAGCTACAAAATAAAAATAGTTTAGTTTACTCGTTCATGCTGTTTAGGAATACGAAGACAGATCAATATGAAATACAACTTTTCCTGACTCTGATACATACAAAAGTAACAATTATACAATAATATTAAGCTCCACTTTATTCAATTTACTAAGACATTCTCTAGACCACGGGTAATAAGGGAACAAGTAAAATGGTAGAGCCTCGAAATGTAACTTGTGTAACCTCGTGACTTGCTACATTATAATCCTAGAAGAAAAATATGAAGTTACGTTCAAGTTTACTCTGTATGACGTTGTTTTCACATTTCGTATTCTCCAAGGTGTTTGCTTCCAGGCGAACAAATAAACCAAACAGATCAACTCAGAAGTTTTCCATTCTCCCCATCTTTCGTAACAACATTTCCTACGTTCAAACCAAAGAGCACGTAAAAACCATGGACAAGTATTTCTTATTTTGTTTACAAACAAATAGGTGCTGCTATTGTCAAGTAATATTGTTATTATTGTTGGGCCGTGTTTGGCAAGGTTTTCGACTTCAGCCCATTCAGGTAAAGCGCGTATATTTAAATTTGGTGAAAGAAGCTTGGTCGTATTCCCTTTATGGAAAATTGACAGTCGTCGCTGGTACTATCTAGTCCTCAGGATATAAAGGGAATCTCAAAATGTAAGAAACTATATTCTGCTTGGTTTGGGACATTTTGCAATGTATTCTTGACATGAGGGTTATTAGTTCTTTTAGTACCGCGTCTTTCTATCCGTTCTAGTTATGGAAGGTTGAATTTAGTGAAGAGAAAGTTGAGAACCCCTTAGGTAGAAACAACCTGAGGACAGCCGACCGGGAATGAACCCTGGTATCCTCATCAATGGCAGTCTATTGCGAGAGTTCACCAATCGACCAGCGAGTAGCTCCATAGCAAATATTACTTTTGTGGTTTGGTTTCGTTTGTCTGCTGGAGAAATGTATAACCATTAGCTTTTGTCTTCTTGTAGACTAATTATCGGGTGTTGGGGATTGTATTTAAATGCTATGAAAATAGGCCTAAAGTGTATGCCAAATGACTCTAGGCCTACTGCCGTGTCCCCCCTCCCTGCAACTCTCACGTGACCGAACGATGGCAACCAGTTAATCCCCTCCTAACCATGTCCATTTCATCACAGTCTCTTCGCTAACCACTATTAGTGAGAGATGTATAAGCAAAGGTCCAGCGATAATGACTGACCCTGAGAGACAAATGTTCGGTCAATATTTATAAAATCTCAGGTTGAAGACATAAGAGAAGTGTGATTGGCATAACTTATGCTGCAGTTAAAATACTAATACATGCTACATAATCCGGTACTAAAAAAGTATTTAAATAAGTCGAAAGCTCACATTCACAATATTCAAATTAAATACTTATTCGGTAATTAAGGAATAAGTAAAAAAATTGGCCTGGACCAAGCCTACCTACCAAAAGTAAGCTCATTTAAAAGATAAATACTTCGATTCTTTTATGAACAATGCTAACAGAGAGTTTAAAACAACGTTCTTCAGTGGAAAATAGGCTCTTTTATTCACAAAGTAGTTAGTCCCCCTTCAAAGGTTCGGACACGCTAAATTAAGAATCGGACCAAACACCTCTTGAAGATCAAATGACTGACGGGACCAAGTTGGCAACTGTTCAACTGTGCAACTGTGCTTGTGATCATCTAGTTCCGCTATGATGATGACATATATTAAACAACTGGTAATATCACCATGTGGACAAAATTAAACTTTATTTAGGGTAATAAAAACTGGAAAAACACTGCTCGTATCTCGCGTTCCCTACATCCTCGGCAACTCAGACGATGTCTTGACCCTAGGGACTGTGAGTGATAATAAAACCCAACGTTCGAGTTAGATATTCAAGAAAAAACAATAAACTGTGAGGCCTCTTGAGGTATTTACACCAACAACAATGGAGACTAAGTGAATAATGCCCAGACTTAGACTCGAACAAGACCACAAGGATGGACAGCGCAAAGGTTTAGGTCGTGCGTTTGTCCATCTTTGACAACTCTAGATTTCCAAGAGCCTCATGAATAAATGAATATAAATACTTTGTGCAAGGGTCACACCCCTTTATATGTTCCGGTGTTTTCATGCAGTCACACCCCTTTATATGTTCCGGTGTTTTCATGCAGTCACACC